>JAYJMJ010052240.1:0-20650 GCA_036873875.1 Laminaria ephemera | reverse complement strand
CCGGTTACCGACGTGGCGTTGGTCGAGGTGGACACGAAGGTCATTTGCGGGTGGGTTTCGCTGTTGAAGAAGTCACCACTTTGCAGGTGCCCATCTCGGTCGGCGTTGTTGGTGTCGACCGATGCCAGGTCGATCGTGGCATTGACCGATCCAGTGCTGAGATCATCGGCGATGTCGATGGAGCCCGAGAAGGTGTTGAAGCGGCCGCGGACCTTGGTCATGCCGAGGTGGCGAACGGTGAAGCCAACTTCGGAGTGAGCTGGTTCGATGTTCCAAGCGCCGGGGGTAAGGGGTGCAGTCATAAGGGGCCTATTCTTTTCAGTCTAATTCAAACTTGAACTAGTTGGTTAAGATTTAAACTATATCGTTCAAGATTGAACTATGCAACGCTCGGTGTAGAGTTTCGTATGGCAGAACCCCAGTGGCTTTCCCCTGATGAGATGCGACTCTGGCGATCGTTCATCGCTATCAACGCTGGAACCACCAAAGACATCGACGCCGATCTCAAAGCCGACAGCAACCTCAGTCGAGACGACTACGAAGTACTCGTTCACCTTTCAGAAGCCGACGACCATCGAGTGATGATGAGCGAGCTCTCCGATCGGGTCTTCAACTCCCGCAGTCGTCTCAGCCAGCGCATCGACCGGATGGAAACCCGAGGACTCGTCGCCCGCGAGCAATGCCCCGACGACAAGCGCAGCACCTTTGCAACGCTCACACCGGCGGGCCTCAAGGCCATAGCTCTTGCGGCCCCGATGCACGTCAAGTCGGTCCGCCGGCACCTCCTCGACCACCTCTCCCCCGCCGAGGTAACCCAACTCGGACAGCTCCTCACACAACTGGCGGCAGCGCGAGCCAAGAACAGCAGCTGATGAGCGGGTACGCAACGTCAGTCGAATCCAAACGCTGCTAGAACGTTCGCCATGTCTGAGATCGATATCGAAAAGATCCGAGCCGACACCCCAGGCGTCGGTCACGTAAACCACCTCCTCGCCTGCGGTTCCTCGCTCATGCCCCAACAGGTCATCGATGCCTTGGCCGATCACCACCAACTCGAAGGCCAGATCGGAGGCTACGAGGCCCATGCCGCACGTCTCGACAGTCTTGAAGGCGTCTATGACTCGGTAGCGCGGCTCATCAATGCCTCGCCCACCGAAATCGCTCTCGTCGAGAACGCCACGGTTGGCTGGGCGCATGCGTTCTACGCTCTCGAGTTCGAACCGGGCGATCGCATCCTCACCTGCGAGGCCGAGTACGCCGCCAACTACGTGGCGTACCTCCAACGGGAAAAGCGCGACGGCATCGTCATCGACGTGATCCCGTCCGATGAAGCCGGTGCAATCGACCTCGACGCGTTGCGTTCGATGATCAGCAGCGCTGGTGGAAGCGTCAAGCTGATCTCAATCACCTGGATTCCCACCAATGGCGGGCTCGTGAACCCGGCAGCCGAGGTCGGCGCAATCGCGAAAGAACACGGCATTACCTACCTGCTCGACGCATGTCAGGCTGCCGGCCAAACACCAATCGACGTCGAAGCCCTTCAGTGCGACTTCCTTTCGGCTACCGGCCGCAAGTTCCTGCGAGGACCCCGTGGGACTGGATTCCTGTATGTGCGCCAGTCGCATCTAGATGCCGGTATCGAACCAGCGATCATCGACCACTACGGCGCCGACTGGGTGGCCACCGATCGTTACCAACTTCGCGACGACGCCCGCCGATTCGAAACGTGGGAGAACTCCTACGCACTTCGAGCCGGCCTCGGCGTAGCCGTCGACTACGCCCTCGATGTCGGGATCGAGGCGATCCAAGATCGAGCGTGGGGCCTCGCCGCGTCACTTCGGGAGAAGATCTCGGAGATCCCCGGAGCCACGCTCTTTGATCTTGGCCACGAGAAGTGCGCCATCGTCACCTTCACCATCGAAGGCCAAGATCCCTATGAACTCGCAGCAACGCTACGGGAACAGAAGATCAACATCGGAGCCTCCGACCCCGAAAGCACACTGCTCGACTCAACAGCGCGGAAACTCAGCCCGCTCAACCGAGCCGCCCCGCACTACTTCAACACCGAAGAAGAGATCGACCAGCTCGTCAGCTCTCTAGCGGCTCTCTAAGAAAGTAAGCACGCTGGGGTCTGACCCCGCCGTGCTTACTTGACCTCAGCGTTCTTCCTTTTACATTGCGAAGGTTCTGGGCCAGTCGTTGGCCCGGACCATGGCATCGGTGCCACCGTCGATAAACACAAGCGAGCCGGCCATAAAGTCGGCCGCATCACCGAGCATCATCTCGATCCATGCGGCGATCTGATCAGGACTTCCGAAACCGCCGGTCGGCACGGGGAAACTCTTGATCATTGGACCGAAGTTCTCATCGTCGAGTCCGCCCTGCAGCAGCGGGGTCAACGTGGCGCCAGGGGCAACCGAGTTCAAACGAATGCCCGAACCCGCCCACTCAGCCGTCGGCGCATGGCGACGGACATACCGGGCAACGGCAGTCTTCGACGCGGCATAGGCAAAGCCCTCGACAAAGTCGTCGATTGCATCGAGCTGGGCGTGTACAGAATCGCCGTCCATCGCCAGAAAGGCATCGATGAGCTCATCGGGCGTATTCGGGCTACACGTCGTTGAATTCGATGACACGGCCACAACCTTGGCGATGCCCTCGCTGGCCGCCAACGCATCGCGAAGACCGGTCAGAAAAACCTCGGTACCGAACCAGTTCACATCGGCAATCAGGTGAGCGTCGACAGGAGGTCCAAGACCGGCCGAGGTTACCAATCCGTCCACGACGCCACCGGTTGCTTCCAGTACCGCAGCGAGTGCGGCCGAACGCCCCTCAGGAGTCGAGAGGTCAGCAATTACTTCGGCATCACGAAGATCGACGCCGATGACGGTGTGGCCACCAGCCTCCACCCGGGTGCGGGTCGCCGCACCGATTCCAGAAGCCGAGCCGGTGATAACAATTGTTCCCATCCGCCGAAGCTACCCGTTTCGAACGCTCAGGCTCCAAACAAGATCGATTACCTGAGGGCTTCGGGGATGAACTCGCCGTGGGCTTCTATGAGAGCGTCGACCATCGACCAAATCTGATCGAGGTCGAGTTCGGCAGCAGTATGCGGATCGAGCATGGCGGCGTGGTACACGTGTTCTCGGTTGCCCGTCGTAGCCGCTTCGACCGTGAGCGACTGCACATTGATGTTGGTCTGCATGAGCGCTGCCAGCTGCGGCGGTATCGCCCCGATCGACGTGGGCTGCACGCCGTTGGCATCAACCAAACACGGGACCTCGACGATGCAATCGTCGGGCAGATTGGTGATGATGCCGTTGTTCGGAACGTTCCCATAAATCACGCGAGGATCATTGGTCTCCATGCTGTGAATGATGCCCGATCCATACTCGGCACTCGGCGTCACACTGATCTCAGCGTCGGGATCTTCGAGCTCTCGTCGTAGCTCCTCCCATTGCCCGATCTGCACCTCACACCGGCGCGGGTACTCGTCGATCGGCACGCCGTACTTATCGAGCAAGTCAGGGCGTCCCTCCTTGATGAACCAAGGCGTGTACTCGCTGAAGTGCTCGCTCGACTCGGTTACGAAGTAGCCAAGACGCTTGAACATCTCGTAGCGCACCGCGTCGGAAAGCCCATCGATACCACCGTCGGTTCGCGTGACATCGCCACGCATCGGCGCAGGTTGGTTCGCGAGCTCAGCTATGGCCGGGTACAGATCGACAAGACCGTCTGGGGTGCTTTGTTCAAAGTCGAGATAGAAGGCCATGTGATTGATGCCTGCACACTTGTACCGAAGTTCGTCGGCGGGAACGCCAAGGTCGCCAGCGAGTTGCTCGGCGGTGTGTTGCACGCTGTGGCAGAGACCAACCGTTGGCACCGTGCTGGCCTTCGCTACCGCCCAGCACAACATCGACATCGGGTTCACGTAGTTCAGAAGCGTTGCACCGTTCGACACCTCTTCGATGTCGGCGCACACGTCGAGCAACACCGGAATGGTCCGAAGGCCGCGCATGATGCCGCCAATGCCCAGAGTGTCGGCAATGGTTTGTTCAAGACCGAACTGCTTCGGGATCTCGAAGTCGAGCACGGTCGCAGGTTCATAGCCACCGACCTGAAACATCGTGATCACATAGTCGGCGCCATCGAGAGCAGCGCGTCGATCAGTCGTCGACTCGATCGTGGGTTTCGCTCCGACTGCGGCCGCGGTCTTGTGGGCCACAATTTCGGACGTATCGAGCCGAACCTGGTCGATATCGTGCAGCGCGATGGTCGAACCGGCAAGGTCCGGCATGCTGAGAATGTCGCCCAGCAAGTTCTTTGCAAAGACGGTGCTGCCCGCACCAACAAACGTGATTTTAGCCATGGCGTCAATGTACCGGTCTTGGCCTGGGCTTGGCGCCGAAATTAGCCGTTGGGTCCGGACCCAGGAGCAACGACCTCGGCAAACGCGTCATCGCCCATCCGGGCCTTGATTGCGGCTTCGAGGTCGGGGGCTCGACGGAGGGTATGTCCGCCATCGACGGCAATCTGCTGGCCGGTAACCCAGCGGCTCTCCGAACTCGCAAGCCAAACCGCAGCATCGCCAATGTCTTCAGGATCACCAACAAATCCAAGCGGCATTTGACGAACGTAATCCTCGATCACATGAGGCATGTGTTGAAACATCATCGTTGTCGCCTCGGACTCGACAACACCAGGACGGATCGAGTTGACCCGGATCCCGAAACCACCAAGTTCATCGGCAGCGCTACGCACCATCATGTCGAGTCCGGCCTTGCTGGCTCCGTAGGCGGCACGAAAGCGTCCACCCAAGGCACCGGCGATGGACGAGATCGCAATGATCGAACCGCCACCTTCACGCATTCGAAGGCCGGCCGACTTCATGGTGTTGAACGCTCCAACCACATTGACATCGAGCACGTTGCGGAGCGTCTCGGCCTCCATCAGGAGGAACGGTCCGCCGGTTCCCATCCCAGCGTTGGCCACCGCCACTTGAAGGGCCCCGTTGGCATCGGCGGCCGCATCGGCGGCGGCCTCGACCTCGGCAGGGTCGGTGACGTCACAACGAACGGTTCTAATCTCGGCAGATGGGAGTTCGCTGACGAGCAGGTCGGCTGCTTCGGTAAGTGTCTCCTCTCGGCGACCAGCAATGGTCACAATGGCGCCAGCCTCGGCGAGCCGGCGGGCGATACCTAGACCAATTCCTGTGCCTCCGCCGGTTACGAGAGCGTGCGCGCCCTGCAATCTCTCGGAAGTCTGATTCTCGGAAGTCTGATTCTCGGAACTCTGTGACGCCATGGCGATCTCCTCTGCTGCCTACGATCCCCCACCCTCGCATTGGTAGTCAGAGTTGACCAACCGTCACCGACTTTTCAGCTTCCCGAAGAGTTGGCTACTCGACCAGATGTTTGGTGTGGCTGCGACGGCGAGAGCCACCGACCAGCAGGGCACCGATGAGCAGGAGAATCAGGGCCGTCGTGACGAGCGGAAGTGTCGTCGAGCCGGTGAAGGCAATCGCCGTACGTTCGAGGATGTTGCGAGGCGCTGCACCGGTTGCCCCATTTGTGACGATCTGTGGGCCATCGGCCATTTGAAGGGTCGCAGTGTTCTCGATCTTTTCCTCGGTGCTGGTAACCGTGGTTTTGACCGTGATCAGCGCGATGCCCTCGAACCCAGGGTCGATGGTGCACTCGACGGTAGCGAGGACGCTCGAGCAGGTCGCGTCAGTGCTCGTTACCGAGAGGAGCTCTTGGTTCGAAGTGATGGTGTCTTCGATCGTGATGGGCTCGGTGGTGGGCTCGCCCTTGTTCTCTACCTCGATTGTCCACGACACCTCGTCGCCAACCTTTGTGACCTCGTTTTCCGCACGCTTGCGAATCTCAAGGTCGGTCGCGGGGGTAGCGATGACGAAGTCGACCGTTCCACTGACGGGCTCTGAGGTGTCAGAGTCGACCTCGACGGTGTTCGATGCTTCGCCTGCGGCATCGTTGGTTGGCAGAGCCGTTACCAACACGGTCCACGACTCGTTGAGGACTAGGGCCTCTTTGGCGCAAGAAACCAGATTGTCCACGACCGAACAGTCCGGGGAGTCGACGGCCACGTCGACAAACCCGTCGCTAATCGCATCGGAGATCGTCACATTTGGAGCGGTCGATGGTCCGTTGTTGATTGCGGTGATCTCCCAGGTAACCGACTGTCCCACAACCAGCGGAGCAGTGGTTACGACAGTCTTGGTTACGGCGATGCTCGACGTAGCGGTTGCAGCGACTTCATCGATGCTTTCAACTGGATCGCTGCTGTCGGAGGTAACGGTTGCTGCGTTACGGACGGTGGCTCCGGCTCCAAACCCCTCATCAACCAAAGCGGTAAAGCCGAACGTGATCGAGGCTCCCGTGGCGAGCACTGGAGCCGAACACGTAATCGTTCCTGCAAGGTGCACGCACTCAGTCGAATCCAAGGCGTCGAGGGTTAGTCCGGCTGCGAGTTCGTCGATGACAACCACATTGTCCGCATCGGAAGCGCCAAGGTTGGCGACGGTCATTTCGTAGGCGATCAGCTGCCCGGCAACGACGTCTTCAGTGAGGGATACCTTGCTCAACGTGAGTTCAGAGGTCCGGGCGACAGGGATGTCGACGGAACCTTCATTCCCTGCAGGGTTGGGGTCGTTGGTGCTCGTCGAGACGCTCGCTGTGTTGATGAGAACATCACCATCGGCAACCGCACTATCGACGGCCACCGTGATCGCGAACGTTACGTCTCCGCCCGATACGAGCGTCGGGATGGTGCAGCTCACCGAACCTTCAGGAGCAGGTGGACCGAGCAGTACACAGTCCGAACTGCCTCCGGCACTACCACCGGCACTACCACCAACAAAGGTGAGTCCGGCGGGAAGCACATCGGTCGCCACAACGTCAACGGCGTCAGAGGACCCGGTGTTCGTCACCCGAAGTTCGAAGTCGGCGAGCGACCCGGCAATGACCGGATCGGTGAGCAGTACTTTTTCGAGGTTGAGATCGGCGAATGGCTCTGTCGAAGTCGATGAGGT
Source organism: Laminaria ephemera (assembly GCA_036873875.1). NCBI lineage: Eukaryota > Phaeophyceae > Laminariales > Laminariaceae > Laminaria > Laminaria ephemera. Next base: position 13,599 of record JAYJMJ010052240.1, on the reverse strand, counting down.
TGCCGAGTTATCGGCCGGGTTGGAGTCTGGGGTGTCCGACGTTACCGATGCGTCGTTGACGAGCGGCCCGGTGAAGGCCGAGTCGACCGTCGCCGTGATCTCAAAGGTGATCGAAGAGCCAGATGCGAGGGATCCCTCGGAACAGGTCACGGTCCCAGCGGTCTCGACGCAACCGCTTGAGGCTGACACAAACGTCACGCCGGCAGGGAGTACGTCGGTAACGGTTGGGTTGAGTGCCACCGACGGTCCGTCGTTGGTAACCACCAAGGTCCAGGTGATGTCCTCACCCGGTGTTGCCGGGTCAGGATCCGCAGTTTTTTCGAGACGAAGGTCGGCATCGAATGTCACGTCGGTGACGTCATCGGCGACATTGTTCGTAAGGACTGGGTCGAAGCTGTCGGAGTCCACCACCACGTTGTTTGTTGTCTGCCGTACCGCAGAATTGTTTGTTGTCTGCGATCCCGCCGAGTCGTCCACAAAGACCGTCAGTGTGAAGGCCGTCGAGGCGCCTGCGGCGATGATTCCAAGGTCGCATTCGACGGCGCTTCCGGCCGCAACACATGCGCCGAGCGAGTCGGACACAAACGTGAGTCCGGCGGGCAGGATGTCGGTGACCAGGACGTTGTCGGCGTCGGAGAGTCCAAGGTTGGTGACTTCGATGTCGTAGTCCTGGTTGGTTCCAGCGACTACCTCGGTGTCGGAAGTCTTCGTGATTGCGAGGTCTGACTGGCGGTTCGCCGTGGTTCCTTCGGTGTCAGAAACCGGTGTACTCGAGTCGCTCTCAGTTGTCGCGAAGTTCAGGATCGTGGCGCCATCGGCAAGCGACGAGTCAACCTCGCCAGTGATGAGAACGGCCACAGTGTCACCGTTGGCAACAACGGGGTAGCTACACGACGCCGTGTTCGCTGCGACTGAGCAATGGGTGGTGTCGTCTACCGACACCAGCGTGAGGCCAGCGGGAAGCGTGTCGGTGATCGTGACGTTGTTGGCATCGGATGGACCGCTGTTGGAAACCATCACGACCCACTGAACGAGGCCACCGGCGATAACCGGGTCGCTCACATCGGACTTCACGATGCTGAGCTCAGAGTCGCGTTCAACCGGAACGCCGTCAGAGCCGCTGTTGTTTGCGAGGTTGGGGTCATCGGTATCGGAGGCGATCGATGCCGTGTTAATCAGCACGCTCGTTGCTGCAGCCGACGAGGCAACATCAACAGTGAGAACCACGGTCTCACTGGTCGATGCCCCAACGGTCCCGAGGTTGCAGGTAACCGTCAGCCCGGCTGCAGAACAGCGGGGATCGGAATTGGCTGCGTCGAAGGTTGTGCCAGAAGGAAGGGTGTCGGTAACGACCACATCGTCGGCATCGGCGTCTCCGGCGTTCGCAATGACGAGGTCCCAGGAGAGCGATTCACCCGCAACCGCAAAACCGTCGGCGTCTTTCACGATCGACAGGTCGGCTTCGTTGACGACGTCGACGTCGTGGGTGGCGGTGTTGTTGGTGGCGTCCGGATCGGACTCATCGCCGATGATTTCGATGGCGTTCGTGAGCGTCGAACCGTTGGTAACCGAGGTTGGGATGTCGACCACGATGCTGAAGCTAAACGCACCACCCGAGGCGAGTACCGGATACGAACAGGTGACAACCCCTGTCGCCTCCGTGCAGGCAGCGTCGGATAGCACAGGGTCATAGACCACACCTGTTGGCAGCGTGTCGGTGACGATGATGTTGGTGGCATTCGATGGGCCGGCGTTTGCCACGTCGATCGCGTAGATCAAGCGTTGGCCACCCGACACCTCGGTGAGCACGGTGCTCTTACCAATCGAGAGGTCGGCCTCTTTTTCGACCCCGGTGTTCTCGGTGTCGTTGTTGTTACTCAGATCAGGATCTGGGGTGTCGGCGGCAACGGCGGCGCTATTCGACAGTGTCGACCCGTCGGCCGCCGCCTCGGCGACAAGCGCTTCGATGGTGACCACATAGGTCCCAGAATCAGGGATGGCCGCGGTCGAGCACGTGACGGTTTGCCCAGAGACGGTGCAGTCTCCGGCGGGCAGAAGAGCCACTGCGGTGAGGTCGGCAGGAAGTGTGTCGGTCACGACCACAGCGAGCGCGTCGGAAGGTCCGTTGTTGATTGTCGTGAGCGTGTAGGTGATCAATTCGCCGGCAACGACCGGGTCAGGGGTTGATGTCTTCGCAAACGCCAGATCGGCGGAGGGTTCAAGGTCGGTCGTCGAGGTACTCGAGTTATCCGACGGATCTGGATCGGGCGTATCCGACGCGGTGGTTGCAGTGTTGGCAACCGAGCCCAACATCGATGAGTTGAGGTTGCCGACGATGGTGTGGGTCACCTGAGCTCCCGAGATCAGCGAGGGGGCGGTACAGGTAACGGTTCCGCCGGATTCGGCACAGCCGGCCGAGGCCGAAACGAACGACACACCAAGTGGAAGAACGTCGGTGGTCACCACGTTGTTGGCGATCGATGGTCCATCGTTGGTCACCACGATCGTCCAGGTGATGTCTTCGCCAGGTGTGGCCGGGTCGGGTGCCGCAGTCTTGGCAAGACGAAGGTCGGCCTCGTAGGTGATGTCCACCGAGTCGCTCGCGTCGTCGTTGGAAGCATCGGGATCGGTGCTATCTGAGGCAACGTCGACCTGGTTGATGGTTGGGTTCGCTGCCGCATCGGATACCGCAACCACAATGTCGAAACTGACCGACCCTTGGTCGGCGATGGCGCCAAGCGCGCACGTGACAACGGCTCCCACCGCAGAGCAAGCGCCGAGACCATCAGAGATGAAGCTGATGCCGGCGGGCAGGGCATCGGTGACGATAACGTTGTCGGCGTCGGATGGGCCCTGGTTCGTAACCTCGATGGTGTAGGTCTGGTTGGTGCCGGCAATTGCGGTGCCATCAGAGTCTTTGGTGATGAGCAGGTCGGACTGACGGTCGACCGTTGTGTCTTCGGTGTCAGACACCGTGACGCTTGAGTCGCTATCGACGGTGACGGTGTTTTGCAGCGTGACACCATCGGCGAGCGATGCATCGACATCGGCGGTAATGACGATTGCAACCGAGCTTCCCGCGACGACCGTCGCGAATGAGCAGTTCACCGTGTTGCCGGTGGCCGAACAGTTGGAGGTGTCGTCGACCGACACGAAGGTGAATCCGGCAGGGAGCGCATCGACGATGGCAACGTTGTCGGCGTCAGAAGAACCATCGTTGGTGACGGTGATCGACCACTGGGCCGAACCGCCGGCGATAACCGGATCGGAGATATCGGCCTTCACGACGCTGATGTTGGACGCACGGGTCACTGGCACGTCGTCAGAGCTGGAGTCGTCGGACGGATCGGGGTCATCGGTACTCGAGGCCACGCCCGCCACGTTGGTGAGGGTGGCAAGGTCAGCGACCGACGACGCCACGTCGACCTCGACGACAAACGAGTCGGCGGCGCCTGTGGCGAGGACGGGGAGCAGACACGTAATGGTCTGACCGACGGCCGAGCAGCGTGCGTCGGAGCCAGCGGCGTTGAAGGTTGTACCGGCTGGCAAAGTATCGGTGACTACGACGTCGATGGCGTCGGCTGGGCCAGCGTTGGTGATGTCCAGATCCCACGCAATCGATTCTCCAGCAACGACACTTCCGTTGGCGTCCTTCACGATCGACAGGTCGGCTTGGTTGTCGAGGGTGATCTCATCGTCGTCGGTGTCGTTTGCTGCGTTGGGGTCATCTTCGGCAGCGGCGACGGTGGCGGTATTGGTGAGCACGGTGCCATCGGCGAGGGCCGCTGGAAGGTCGACTGCGACGACGAACGTGAAGTCTGCCGCAGCGGCAAGCGAAGCGAAGTTGCAGGTAACGGTGCTACCGACGGCAGAACAGTTGGTGTCAGAAAGGCCCGGCTGGAATGTGACGCCGGTGGGCAACGTGTCGGTGACGACGATGCTCGTTGCGCTCGATGGGCCCGTGTTTGCCACAACGACGTTGTAGAGAAGTGTTTCGCCAGCCGAAATCGTGCTGACGGCAGCCGTCTTCTGCACCGAAAGGTCAGCCGACTTCGCAACGTCGGTTTCGTCGAGTCCAGAGTCGTTACTCGGGTCCGGATCGGAGGTAGCTGATGTGACTGTTGCCGTGTTACTGAGTGTCGAACCGTCGATTGCGTCTTCAGAGACGGTGGCGTCAACGGTGATAGTGACCGAGCCGCCGTCGGCGATTGTGCCTGGCGAACAGGTAACGGTGCCACCGGCAAACGAGCAGGATGCAGGCGCCACAGCGTCGATCGTGAGGTCGGCCGGAACCGCGTCGGTCAGCACAACATTTTGGGCATCGGAAGGACCGGCGTTGGCGACTTCGATGGTGTACGAAATGGCTTCGCCAGCGATGACTTCAGCAACGCCTGAGGTCTTGGTAACCGACAGGTCAGCATCGGTGGCGATGGTGACGTCAGCCGACGCGTTGTTGTCGGCCGTCGAGGTCTCATCGCTGGTGGTCGATACCGCCGCTCCATTCGTAAGCACAGAACCGTCAGTGGCTGATGCGGCAATGACTCCTGTGTAGGTGATGGTCATCGGCGTGCCTGCGGGCAGGTCGGGGTAGTAGCAGGAGATCCCAGAGCCAAGGCTGGAGCAGGATCCGATGTTGGTCGAAACGCTGCCCGAGGTGATTCCAACCGGCATGGTGTCGACGACGGAAACGTCGGCCGCATTTGAAGGCCCGGCGTTCTCGACCGTGACCGTGTACGTCACCGTTGCTCCGGCGACTCCTGTCGTGGGGCTCACGCTCTTGGCGATAGTGAGGTTGGTCTCTCGGAGGACCTCGGTGTCGACCGTGTCAGCGTTGTTCGACGGATCCGGATCGCTGGCATCTGAGGAGACCAGCGCGTCGTTGGTGAGGATGGTGCCAGCGTCTTCGGACGCCGGGATGGCGACGGTGACGGTGAAACTCGTTGCGGCGCCAGCGGCAACCGATGCGGCAGAGCAGGTGACTACTCCCCCAGCCTCGGTACAACCGGGTGCCGATACGAACGTGACGCCGGCAGGAAGCGTGTCGGTGACGGCCACATTGCCGGCATCGGACGGTCCAGCATTCGCGACGTCGATCGTATAGACGAGCTGATTCCCTGCGACCACGGTGGCAGCGGCCGATTTTGCGACGGAAAGATCCGCAATCGGAACAAGCGGCGTGGTGTCGGAGTCGGTGTCATTCGAAGCGTCTGGGTCATCAGTGTCAGAGCCGACATCAGCCGAGTTGAGCACCGAACCGGTAAGGGATGCATCAACGTCGACGACGATGGTGAAGGTGGTCGAAGCGCCCGAGGCGAGCGATGCAACGGAGCAAGAAACACCCGTCGCGCAGGCAGCCGAACTTCCGAGGGGGTTGAAGGTGAGACCGCTGGGCAACACGTCGGTGGCCACCACGTTCTGGGCGACAGATGGTCCGGCGTTGGTAACGGTCACTTCGTAGGAATGTGTGGTGCCCGGGGTAAAGGTGTTGTCGCTCGAGGTCTTGAGAATCGAGAGGTTCGCCTGCGTGATCACTTCGACGTCAGAGCTGGCGTCATCGTTCGCAGTAACCGGATCGGGTTCGGTGGAAGAGACAGACGCGTTGTTGGTGTAGGTGCCTTCTGCGGTGGCCGAGTCCACAGTGGCAACAATCGTAAATGTGTAACTCTCCCCTGTGAGCAGGGCGGTCGGGACGGTACAAGTCGCCCCCGCAGCGCAGGCGGTGGAGCTACCGGCGGCGTCGAAGGTGAAGCCGGCGGGCAAGGTATCGCTGACAACAACGTCAGTGGCCTCCGATGGGCCGTTGTTCGTGACGGTGATTTGGAATGTGGCCTTCTCGCCGGCAAGGACACTCGGGGTGATCGTCGTCTTCGAGAGCGCAAGGTCGGCACTGCGGTCGATGTCGGTATCGATGTCGTCGTCGTTGTTTGAAAGGTCTGGGTCTTCGGTGTCGGTGCTGGCCAACGCGGTGTTGGTTGCCAAGCCGCCATCGGGAAGGGTTTCGGCAAGGTCCACCACGATCTGCACGGCAAAGATCTCGCCCGGGCCGAGCGATCCTTGGCTACACGTAACATTCGATGCGGTGGCGGTACAGGTTCCGGTACCGCTTGTAACGGTGTGGGAGCTGTAGCTGGAGCCGGTTGGCAGCGCATCCGTCAGCTGCACGTTCTGTGCGTCCGATGGCCCGGCGTTGGCGACGCTCACCAGGTAGGTGATCGATGTTCCAGCGACGACGGTTGCAGGTCCGGTCTTTGCCACCGACAGGTCGGCTTCGGTTTCGACGGTAGTGACCTCGGTGACGGTCATAACCGGTGAGGCATCGCCACTTGCTGAGGCGCTGTTGTTGAGAATCGTTCCGTCGGCGAGCGATGAGTCGGTTTCGACGGTGATGTCGTAGCTCGACATCTGTCCGGGTATCTGGGTGCCGACAGGGCAGGTCACCACTCCACTGGATTCGGTGCAGCCAGCACTTGCCGAAACGAAGGTGACGCCCGGCGGAAGCGTGTCGGTCATGACGATGTTGTCGTCTACCGATGGACCGATGTTCTTCACCGTCACGGTGTAGGTCACGTTCTGTCCGGCGAGGACCGGGTCGACGCTATCGACCTTGGTCATCTCGAGCTCGGCCGAACGTTCGGCTGGGGTGTCGACCGATGTGCTGTTGTTCAGGAGTGCCGGGTCGGTTTCATTTCCTGCGATGGTGGCTTCGTTGTGCAGCGCGATGCCGTCGACGATGGATGGGTCGGTGTTGGCCACGATGGTCACGACGCCGCTTGCACCATTTGCAACCGAGCCGAGGTTGCAGGTGATGGTGGCGCCTGACGCCGAACAGATGGCATCGGAGGCGCCGGCGTTAAAGGTAGTTCCGGGGGGAAGCGTGTCGGTGATGACCACACCCGTGGCATCGGAGTCGCCGCTGTTTTCGTAGTCGAGGGTGTAGGTAATCGCTGCGCCGGCGATGGCCAGCGCGGTGTTGTCGTCCTTACGAACCGACAGGTCGGCTTCTCTGGTCAACGTGGTGTTGACGGTGGAGTCGTCGTTCGCCGAGACCGGGTCGTCGGTGTCGCTGCTTGCGGTGGCCACGTTGGTCACGACGGTGCCGTCGACGGCCGCCGAGTCGATGTCGAACACCACGGTGAAGGATGAGGATCCGCCGGCAGAAATCGTTCCGGCATTACAGGTGATGACGCCGGCGGCCAAGCTGCAACCTGACGAGCTGGCAAGCGTGTTGAGGGTGAAGGCCCCAGAGGGAACCGGGTCGGTCACGACCGCATTGACCGCATCAGAGGGGCCAAGGTTTTCGATGTCGAGGGTGTAGGTGACTTGACCGCCGGGAACCGCCGTCGCAGGAGCGGTCTTGTCGACCGTCAGGTCGGCGAGTTGGAGAACTTCGGTCGTTGCGCTTGCGGTGTCGTTTCCTGCCACAGGGTCGGGGTCCGAACCGCTTACCGACGCATTATTGACGATCATCGTGCCGTCGGGTGTTGAGGCTGGGACGTCGACCACGATGGTGACTTCCGACGAAGCTCCAAATGCCAACGACGGCCAGGTACAGACGACCGCCGTCGTGCACGTTCCGCCGAGATCAGCGACCGCCGACACGTAGGAAACACCCGCAGGTAGTGGATCGGACATGGTGACGTTCAGCGCATCGGATGGGCCGAGGTTGGAGACGTCGAGGGTGTAGGTGAGCGTGGTTCCACCAGCGGTAGTGGCCGGAGCGCTCTTGGCAAGAGCGAGGTCTGCCGAACGCCCCAACGCCGTCGTTTCTTTTGTCGAGTTGTTCGTTGTGTCGTGCTCGTGAGTGTCCGAGGTGACCGACGCAAGGTTGGTCACAGAGCTGCCGGTAACGCTTGGGTCAACAAGAACAGTGACCACAACACTTCCCGATGCTCCCGAAGCAATCGCCCCAAGGTCGCACGTAACGGTCGATCCGGCTGCGGAACAGCCGGTGCCCGAAACGAAGCTAACCCCGGTGGGAAGGGTGTCCGTTGCGACGACGTTGTCGGCGGTCGATGGCCCGGCGTTGTCGACCGCGAGGGTGTAGTCGATCGTGTCGCCCGAGTTCACCGGATCGACAGCGTCGGTCTTTTCGATCGAAAGATCCACCAGCGGCACGATGACGTGGTCGACCGGATTGGTTGTTGCCGTATAGGCCTCGTTGATGAAGTCCGCCACGTAGTCGACGCTTGCTTGGTTACTTACCGTCGCGAATGCCGAGGTGTCGTCGACCTGTACCTGAAAGGCGACTTCGTGAACCTGTCCGCCTTGGGAGAGCGGTTGCACTGTTCCACCGGCGGTTGGCGTAGCTCCGTCGCCGACATAGAAGGTGGCCGTGTTCGTGCCGACATCAAAGAATGCATTGTCGTCACCCGCTGCATCGGTCATTGGACCCGTGCTGGTTGAATCCTGGATGATGCTGAGGCTATTGGGCACATAGGTCGCGCCCGAAGGAATGATGTCGGTGATCGTTACGCCCGTTGCTGGGTCCTCACCGGTGTTGTCAAAGGTCATCCGGTACTCGATGATGTCGCCCGGGTGCGGTAGCTCACCGTTCAAGTCATCGCCGGTCTTCTGCAGACTCGACGTGAGGTTTGGAACGTAGATATCGATAGCCGTGCTGATGAGGTTGACGCCATAGACATCGCCGGTTGAACGGAAGCGAAGCTCCGCTGACGTGGCGCTCGGCGGGATCAATCCGTTTGCGGCAATGATGTCAGCGTCAAAACCGAGCTGGTTGGGGTAGCTCGGATTCGCCAACGTGTTGGCAGGCGTGCCGAGAATCGAGATCGTCGAGTTCTGTACGTTGCTCGCCGGGTTCATCGCATCGAAGATGTCCGTGCCGTTTACCTGAGTCCGTGGACCCGAGTAGGCCGCATCGCCTTCACCGGTCTGCACACCGATCTTCGCCTGAACCGGCCCGACCGGCGGAGCATTGAAGCCGGCCACCGTAAGGGGCACGTTGTAGCTGTTGGCGTTGTAGACGAAGTCATAGCCGTTGAAGATGCTCAGGTTGCGCCACGGCTCACTGTTGTCTTCGAACGCGACAGCGAGGGTCCAACCGCCATATCGTCCGCTGCTACCGGTGCTGAGGTCCAGATCGGCCACGGTGTAGGTACCGTTACCGCCGGCCTGCACCAGCCCGGTCACATCGGCGTAGGCGCCGAAGTGTCGCGAACCGAGGTTGTCGATGTCCAGAGCGTTGATCGTCGTATATCCGCCACCTGCAGGCGTTTCGAATTTCACCGTCGAGTCGAAGGTGTTCGCAACCCGCGCATAACCGACCCAAAACAAGCCGGCGAAGAGCACCGTTGCTCCACCACCGAGCGTTAGATCATTCGAGGAGGAGTTCGGGGTTGTCGTGTCACTGTCGATATCGACATTGATCATCGTGTGTTGGTTGTTTGCCCCGTTGCCGTTCTGGCCATTCGAGACACACGTTGCGCCGTTGGTGCCGGTGGTGCTGCACGTCTGAAGCGTGTTGGACACGAAGGTGATGTCGCCAGGCGCGTTCGCGCTAAAGACCGAAGAGAACGGTGTCGCCGCTGCCGCAGGCGTGTGTGATCCAACGGCGAGAAGCGCGCCAAGTAGCGCGATGACAAGAAGAACGCCGACCGAAGTCTTTGTGATGGGCCGGAGGCGGAAGAGAGAGTGATCCATGTGATTGCGGGCAATCGCATGAATTCATCGGCGCAGAGTGTCCCGCTACCGCCATCAAAAACGATTGTCCACAACCAAAATCGGTAAAACTCGCCAATATCTAAGGAATTAGCGAGGTTCTCGCGGAAGTCCTAACACCCGTTCACCAAGGATGTTTCTCATAATGTCGGAGGTTCCACCCATGATTGTGTACGCCGGTCCGTACACAATTTCCTTGCTCCACTCGTCGTCGAGCGTTGCCGCTGCGCCAAGAATCCGTGAGGCGAAATCCGCCACCCGAATCTGATGTTCGGTGCAATAAGCCTTGGTCGCTGCGCTAAACCCTGAAGGCGCCTGCTGTTGAACCTCGCGGTAGACAAGCATGCGGCCGATTCGGTACCCCGATTCGAGCGTCGCGATTTCTTGGCGCAGACAGGGGTCGCTGGTATCGGCCTTGGAGAGCGCATGGTCATAGAGCGCGCGGTTGGAAACAAGACGGTCGATGCCGCCGCGTTCGTGGCCGAGCTGCACCATGGTTTGTTTGAAAGCATTGCCCTCGACCCCAACAAGGTTGATGGCCGGCACTCGCACATCGGTGAAGTACACCTCGCAAAAGTGGCGATTGGTGGTCATGTCGGTGATTGGCCGAACTTCGATACCGGGCAAGTCCATCGGCACCACGATCTCGCTGATGCCCTTGTGCGGCGGCCCGTCACTCGCGGTGCGACAAATCAGGTAGCAGTAGTCGGCGACTTCGCCGAAGGACGTCCAAATCTTTTGGCCGTTGATTATGAAGTCGTCGCCATCACGAACCGCAGAGGTCTTGAGGCCGGCAAGATCCGAACCCGCATCGGGTTCGCTCATTCCGATGCACCACGTGGTTTCACCTGAGAGCATCGCCGGGAGGTACTCAGCCTGCTGGTCGGCGGTGCCGTAGGCAATCATCGTCGGGCCCATTTGTCGATCGGCAAACCACATCGCGGCGATGGGTGCTCCGAGACCAATCATCTCTTCGGCGACGATGACTCGTTCGATCGGCGGCCGTTCGCGACCGCCGTGTTCCTTCGGCCAGCCCATGCCGATCCAGCCCTCGGCCGACATCACCTTGGCGAACTCTTTGGAGAATCCGTTGATCCAGCTGTCGTTGAAGCGGCCGAACTCAGCAACACCATCGGTAGCTACCTTGCGTGCTCGCTGACGAAGTTCTGCGTGTTCGACTGACGTTGTGAAGTCCATGGAAAGAACGAAAATCCTCGAGATTGGTTAGTGCGTTTGAGCGTAGAACCCGGGCGTTGGCAGGCCGTTGGCGAGCCGCACAGGACTGGTGACTACTGTGAGTCCATGAAGAACCCACCCTTTGTGTATCACCGGGCGCGCAGCCTGAACGAAGCCATTGAGATGCTCGCGACATACGGGGAGGACGGCAAGATTCTTGCGGGCGGTCAGAGTTTGCTGCCGACGATGGCCCTGCGCCTCGGACCTCCAGAACATGTCATCGACATCTCGCAGGTCCCCGACCTGGATGCCATTGGTCTCGAGGCTGATGGCGGGGTCACCATCGGTGCGCTCGTTCGCCATGCCCAAGCCGAACGCTCCGAAGACATCGCCCGTCTGGCGCCGCTCATCGCCGAAGCAATGCCCCACGTTGGCCACCGCGCAATTCGAACCCGCGGCACTGTGGCCGGAAGCATCGCTCACGCCGACCCGGCTGCCGAAATGCCAGCCGTGTGCCTCGCCACCGGAGCCACCATGGTCGCCGTTTCCTCCAGCGGCGAGCGCAGCATTGACGCCGCCGACTTCTTCGACGGCTACCTCACGTCCACGCTTCAGGCAGATGAACTCCTCACCCAGGTGCGGTTCCCTGCTTGGTCGGCGCAATCCGGGGGTGCGGTTGTCGAGGTGAGTCGTCGTCACGGCGACTACGCCCTCGTCGGGCTCGCCTGTCGAATCGATGTCGATGCTGAAACCATCACCGACGCTGCATTGGCATTCTTTGGCGTGGCAGCCACACCACTGAGGGTCGCCGAAGCCGAAGCTGCCCTCGTCGGGAAGCCGGCCTCTGCTGAGGTGTTCGCCTCTGCCGCATCGATCGTTTCAGAAACCCTTGCCCCGACCGCTGACATCCATGGCAGCACCAACTACCGCCGCCACCTTGCCGGCGTCCTTACCGCTCGCGGGCTTCAGAGCGCCGCCTCACGCATCGGAGTTCCCGCATGAATAACACCACCCAAATCGGCGAAACCGCACACCTCAACTGCACACTCAACGGATCTTCCTTTGAGGCCGACGTCGACCCCCGTCGCAGCCTCTCCGATGTCATTCGCGAAGACGCTGGGCTCACCGGGACTCATCTTGGTTGCGAACACGGCGTCTGTGGGGCGTGCACCATTCTTGTCGATGGGCAGCCGGCCAGATCGTGCCTCATGCTCGGCATTCAGGCCGATGGCCACGAGGTCACGACCATCGAGGGCCTCGCCGAAGGCGACGAACTTCACCCAATCCAACAAGCGATGCACGACGCTCACGGATTTCAATGTGCTTTCTGCTCACCAGGATTTCTTATGAGCACGGTGGCGTTACTCGCCGAAAACCCCTCCCCCACCCGCGACCAGATTCGTGAAGAGCTCAGCGGCAATCTTTGCCGATGCACCGGCTATGAATCGATCATCAAAGGCGTCGAGACCGCCGTGGAACTTCTCGCTGGAAAGGCGGTATCGCAATGACGGCAACCGACAGCAACACACAGACATCGGGGCTTGGCTTTGTTGGTCAGAGCGTCAAGCGGGTCGAGGACGATCGCCTCCTGCGCGGCAAGGGCAACTACGTCGCCGACCTGACCCCCGAAGGTGTGCTTCATGCCCACTTCGTTCGCAGCACCGTGGCGCATGCCCTCATCAGTCGCATCGATGTTGCGGCGGCCCGCCGGGCCCCGGGTGTCGTAAAAATCATCACCGGCGCCGAGATGAAGGAACTCACCAACCCGTTCCCGCCGTTCATGATGCTCCCCAATATGTACACCCCGTTGTACTGGGCGCTCAGCGACGACAAGGTACGGCTGGTTGGCGATCCGGTCGCGATCATCGTCGCGGAATCCCGGTACCTCGCCGAGGACGCCGCCCAACTCGTCGAGGTCGACTACGAACCGCTCACACCGGTTGCCTCGATCAGCGACGCATTGAAGCCTTCCAAAGATCAGCTGTGGGAGAAGGCTGACGGAAACGTTCTGTTCGACAGCGTCGACACGTTCGGCGATATCGACTCGGTATTTGCCGGCGCCGACCGCATTATCACCGAGCGGTTCTCCTGCCAGCGTCAATCCAACCAGCCAATGGAAACACGTGGCTCAGTGGTTGAGGTCGATCAACAAACCGGCCACCTCACCATCACCAACGCCACGCAATCCAGCCACGTCCTTCGTTGGGTGATCGCGGGGCTTACCGAGAAGAAGAGCACCGCCGAGTCGCTCAAGAGCTTTTTCACCAATAAGGAACGGCGCACCAACCTGCTCGAAGGACTCAAGGCGTTTGTCGACGAACACGGCGAGACGTTGAAGAAGTCCGATAACACCGGTGCGGTCGCGCAGTTGAAGAAGGACAAGTCGTTCCCGCTGCACCTCAACCGGATCAGCGCCAACCTTGCCGGTAAAGACGACTTCCCCACAGTTCTCGCTCAAGATATCGGCGGCGGTTTTGGAGCCAAGGGTTCGGTGGCACGCGAAGACATCGCTCTCGCTGTTGCCGCAATCGAAACTGGCCGGTCCGTGAAGTGGATCGAAGACCGCGTCGAGAACCTCATCGACGGCGGGCAAGCCCGCGAAGAAGACATGACCGTATCGATCGCACTCGACGACGACGGGACCTTCCGCGGACTCAAGGTCGATCTGGTGATGGACCAGGGGGCGTACCCCGGCTTCCCCATCGGGCCGGCGTTTATCACCCAGGTCATGAAGGTGATGTTCCCCGG
>JAYJMJ010052136.1:0-20654 GCA_036873875.1 Laminaria ephemera | reverse complement strand
AGTTACCACTTGGGTGAAAGTGCCTCCGCCTCGACTTACGTGCTGCGGCATAGTCGCCGCCAATAGCAACCCCGTCAGGGCCGATAGGTTTGCTGGGATGATCACAATGCTGGAGGGCGACCAGCATCGCCGTCGATGTCATCCCGGAAGAAACCTCAACGACGGCATCACCACTGATGGGGCCGTCAATGGCGCCGAAAAAGGGACGGCGGCACTGCCGCGAGTTTTCGGAGACGGAGCTCGCCCCCCCCCCACCCTCTGACTGGAGCGAGTTCCCGGAGTGGGAGCACCCCGTCCCCCCTCCCCCCGATTGGGGGATTCTGGACAACGAATGGCGCCGAGAAACGTCGGTAGACGTTCCCGCGCCCCCGCCCGCGCCGCGGCCGGCGGGGTGCCCGCCCTTGATAAAGCTTGGTATCATGTCCTCGGATTCTTAGAAGAGGAAGAAGGGTAGATGGCTTCCTCCTCCTCGTCGTCTTCATCCAATCCTCTTCGCCCTCCTTAGAGGAAGACTTGTCGATATCAGGGACTTCAACCTGCGTCAATCGTAACAGGAGGACGGGGGAATGGGGTTGGGGGAGCGGCTGCTTTTTTTGCAAAAAACAACCCACCACTCTTCTTGACCGTTTTGTGAGCCTATGGCAGCACACACTACACTCACCACACATTGGGAGGCGTGGGTGGGGAAGGTTTTGTGAGAAAGGTCGGCAGTGGCGGAAGCGCAGCAAGGCTGGGGCGGCAACTACCCCGCCGTTTTTGGTATCAACACCATGGTGCAGGGAGGGAACAGTGCGAGAATCCCTTTTCAGCACCCGTAAAGTGGGGGTTCCAACACAACGACGACGGCTTGCCTTTCCTTGGCGCACCTATCGTCTACTACATCGCCGATCGATGGCTTCAGTGTGAACGGCATGAAGACCAAGGTAAGAGGGGTACAGGCTTGTTCAATTTGTACGAGCTATATATTTTTTCGGCGCCGAAAGCACACGCCGTTATACAGAATCAGATCCCGAACATTTTCAGAAGTGTTGTAAGAACCCTTCCAGAATTGAACAGGGACTGTTTTGTTTGTGTGTGTGCTTATAGCCGGGTTTCATTCCTTGAAGGATTCTCTAGCAGATCCGGGAGATTTGAGCCTCCTGGGACCCAGAATTATCGGCGAAACAAAAAGTAGAAAAGCAACTCCTTTCCTCCAAACGTAGTCAACGGTTCTTAAAACAGGTGCGCCGAGTGTCCGGGTCTACATCTACTATAAACGGCGGGTACATGTGGACGTTCGAGCTAAAAACACGTGGACCTGACGTTTACGCCGTGTAGTTACTTAGGTTTAGTGTAGGGTCGATTATTGCCAATAACGAAGAATGACTAGTCGATTTTCCGGATAAATGCGCCAACCTCTATACGAGTACATGCTTTGGCTTTACCTGGAAGCGGGCCTGTCATAATTTTTGTGGCTTTTATATCGTGCTTCGGAAACGCCTGACTATTACTGATACGTTGTTGCCGATAGCGCCAGCCCTAGAGGCTATTGCCACAAAAACTGGGTATATGACACCCTCCTCCGCTTTCGCATTCGCGGAGGAGACAATAATCGGCTTCTTGAACCAACATGTAGAGTGATATGTTGGAATCGGGCTACTATTATATGTCCCGAGTAAATGCTGCGACGACGAACCTGGATACCCTCGTTGATACGTTTGCGCCGATATGTAATTGAAGCATATATCTCGTTTTCAGGCGAAATATTTGGGTAATCAACGGTACACACGAAGAGACTCTGAATTTTGTTGCTGGCGATATATTCTTGCGTTTTGTATCTTCGGCGAACATTCTCTCTTCCTTACCCAGCATTCTGTTGGGGGCTCGTACTTCGGATGGAGATAGAATTCACCCTCTCTGCAGAGGCGGCGAGACCAAACCCACGTCGGCACGATTGCTTCGCCGAAAACATACTGTGAGGGAGAGATGGGGCTTCGATGCAGGATGTTGGGGCTTCTACAGCGTGGTTGCATAGCTGTGGTTGCGCTACCCGGTCCGAACGGCGAATGGTTTCTACAGAAGGTAAGATAGATTTGCGGACTCGCAGATACCGCAGGGGTTAGCAGTGCGCACGCCACGACGGTGGTCCTCGTAGGTGATAACCCACACGTGTATACCCGCCTAAGCTCCTTTTCGTCAATTACAGTCGGTGCTTCGCATGCTGTGTCGTATCTTTGCGTCGACAGGTGTTTCTTCGCGGGGGGGGTGTTGATTGTCATCGCTGGCTCGCCGCAGCGGGCTCTTTTGCTCTATTGCAAACATCCGAACAGGTCAACGAGGCACCCGTGTCCTTACTGCATGGTTGAGCAGACAGAAGAGAACGGGTGGGGAGAGCTAGGTGACCCAAAATTCGACGCGGCGAAGGAGCACCGGTTCAAGAGGCAGCTCTTGGACGATAGGGTGGAGCTACGAGGATTGGAGGCGGGGCCTGCCGAACAGGCAACCCGCTCCGTCGAACAAGGAGTCGTTCCCCCTGACTCCAACTCCATGGATGAACCGTTATGGAAGCTGATGGACATCGATCCCCTGGCTCATGTTCCGGTTGAAAAGCTTCATGCGGATGCCTTCGTGAGTTGAACCCCACTTTCTCTCGAAAAGTAGCTTCCCTCTTTTTACATGCATTTTTTGTGGGTATCGGTATTTTTGCGAGAGAATGAGAGATTCAAACTCTGCCAGCGCAGAGTGCCTTGAAGCAGACATTTCTTAGCTGCAAAGTGAATCTAGACCACAGAAATATGGCTTGACTTTAACAAACGATGCGACCTCATAGTTGCCGCCGCTGTTCTGTTTCTTTTTTTATACTGTTTTAAAATTACGGCGCACCGCAGAGCAGACTTTTTTTTTCATATGGTCGTGCGGTGCGGTGCCTTATCATGCGCGTGGTGCGGTTTACAATTCAACGTCGCGGGGTGGTTTTGTAATAACAGGTAGCATACGCACCGCGCCGAAACGAATACCCATAACGCGTTTTAAAGGGTTTGTTGCTTGAGAGGCGAACGGTATGGTACGGTTCGAAGTATATGTAGGATGCGGTGCGGTGCGTTGCGGAGAAAAAAATGTTTGGGAATGTCGTCACGCGCGGCGTGTCAAAGATTTCTCTTGTGCTAGATACTACGGTGCGTTGCATCTCACCGTAGGCAAAAAACAGCGTAGAGGGTAAGAACAAAGATTAAAGTGCAACAACCTGTACGATGGCCTCATATAACCATTTCACATTTAGTCTACAAGCGTACATAATTGGTAAGACTTCCCTATCACAAGTTTTTCAAAAATGTACAACCGCATCGCGGTGCGATTAATCTAATTTCAGAATCGTACCTTGCGGTGCGGTTTCAAATCGTGCCATGTTGTGTGGTTCCGTGAAAAGCGTCAAAAACAGCAGCGCTCCACGACGTGGTGAACTGGGCGTTGTCATGTAGTTTTTAGTAGTGTGAGAGTCGAACCGTTCGGTTCGGCGTCGGTTGTACTATTTAGGATCCGGTGCGGGTCAGTGCGGATGTATTACGATCGCAGCAAATCAAATTTGCGGCAGCTTCTAGAAGTGATGCTCGATTACACCCTCGCGCGACCGATTTACATGCGTGTTCCACCCGACCACCAAATCTGCCAAGAACAATCGAACGATTTTCATTTTGGGACGCACGCACACCAAGACGCCGAACGACAGAAACCGAAACCAATGTCCTGTGTCGGGTTGACGGTTGTGTTGGATTGGGTTGGGTTGGGTTGGGTTGGGTTGGGTTGGGTTGGGTTGCGTGTGTTGAGACTTTCCTGCTTCCAACGAACTCACACGCAGTTGACGTCAATTAAAAATATCCCCCAGCGCGATCGCGTAGCCAAAGCTACAGTATCTTATTTTTAATAATCTTCCGATGCGGCTCAGCACGGTTTTATACAGGCATAGTCGTGCATTGCGGTTCGGTTCTGTAAAACCTCCTCGCGTTGCTCCGCACCGTAAGAAACAAAACGCACCGTCGATAGCCTTCCTATATAGCCCTACTTTTATCTATCCGAAATAAACAACTGGTAAAAAGACAGAACTTCGTCCATATTTTTCAACAACCTCGTTATAACTATATCTAAAAAACCTTCTGCAACTTTGTACTGCAGAACACATACCTCTTTGGGCCACCCTATGTATCAGATACTGTGGAAATTTGTGTTATGTTGTACATTGAAATAGTTGAAATGGCCCTTCATGCATCTTTGCCCGGCTTATTCACCATCCGCAGGTTGGAATCTTCAAGGAACCCATGGGCTCGGTCGGTGTCAGGCCTGTAGTGCACTCCGTGCTACACTACAAAGAGGCAATCCTACGTCATGGTGAGACAGACAACAACACCGTTACCATTTCATGTTTAATCGACGTATACAAATACCAGATCTATATTAGTTGTAAAGGCATACCTTTTCGTATCTCGGATCCCGCATCCCAAAACGACAACCCCCCCCCCCCCCTACACTGCCTGCCTTCATATCTGATCTCGACAAGGGTTCACCATTTTCTTCCCTACTATTACGGAGGACCATATCAATCAGAATCCACGATATACACAAAACCTGTACCATGGTATATATATTCTCCTGTTTTTACTATCTATATTTGGTCCTGATTACTATGTTCCCCCGTAACAGACTCGCATCGTGTGTACAGAATGCGCTATGTTCATGTCCAGTAACATATATAGTACTTTTGGTGGGCTCGATGTTAAGAAATCAAACTCAGTATTTACGAAGGTCGCCAATAGAACACCCGTGTTCTAAACCTCAACAAATACACAGTCCCAGCAAATGGTTCATTACGAACATTTAATAGAACAGAGGTAGTGTTTATACGCCCAACCTCGGTTTGTCGTCCGTTACCCATTGTTCTCGGTGTGATTTTTAGACAGAACAACGAACGATGAACTGCGAATATATATATTGCGGTGTAGGGAATATATTCATTGACATCTTGCTTCATAAAGTACACGCATTGAAGTACCAGGGGGACAGTGCTCACCGTGTGACTACGGCCTAGCGCAGCAAAATTTATTCCTGATGTCACAAATGCGGACGTGGGTTTGTCGGCGCCGCCCTCAGGAATCGTCCCCGATGCCAGCTCGAGGGAGTTCGCTCACCAGCTCAATAAGCGAACCAACAAAACCTCGAGTGGACGGGACCCAGAGGGTCACTATGTGCGCTCCGCCAACATAACATCGGTTTTGAACGCCCTCGCAAATGGTTTGTCGTGGGTCGCGACGAAGTACGACAGATCCATCAACCAGCACGTGCAGGTGACTTTGCGACCCGGTCCTGCATGCGTGCGAGTTTTGCAAGCGTTGCGGGCTCAGAACGGAGGCCTCGGGGCACGTCCATCAGACGCACGCGCGGAAGGACAGCCAACTGAAGGCGCGCAAAAAGGACAATTCCCGGGGGCTGTATCTTGGGCAGCACGTCTGTGGGAAGCTAACGATGCACCGGTGCACGCAGGGGGTTGGCCGGCTCGCTTCAAGTCTGGACGTATGCACCCCGATGCCGAGGTTTTGATCATGGCGTACAGGGTAGCCTAGGGCTGCGGTCGCGCCGCAGGAGAAGGCCTGTGCACTAATCCTCGATGCCCCTACTGCTGGAACCACCCAGCGACCCTGGAGAAGAAGGGGATAGCTTGTTCCAGGTTCAAACATGTTGCTTCTCTCGAGTCCGGCAGCGAACAAGGTCGATGGAAAGGGGATGCCCGAGCCGCCGCTACTGGCCCCTGTCACGCATGGGCGTTAGGGAGCGGAGGCGGAGAAGATGTAGAGGTGTGGAAAAAGGGTGCGCCGCCGCTTTCCGACTCCGCACCTGTCTCCGTTGAACAGCTTTCAATGGTGCGCATCGTCTACTTTTTCGACCACGAAGGAAACCGGAGGGGCGAGAGCGGCGTTCGACCTAAAACATCGAGGGTATTGGCGTTCGACTACGTTACGGTGGGTCGAGGCCGTGAGCGGCATGCGGATCCCGCCACGCACTACCCGGTCCTGCGTCTACGGGGC
Organism: Laminaria ephemera; assembly: GCA_036873875.1. Lineage (NCBI taxonomy): Eukaryota > Phaeophyceae > Laminariales > Laminariaceae > Laminaria > Laminaria ephemera. The sequence continues at coordinate 14,601 of JAYJMJ010052136.1, read as the reverse complement.
AGGACGTGGCCCTTGGTTTACCCAGTCGCGGCGATTCGACGACGCATGCACCTGTCTCATATGTGCCCTGCAGGAGTTGCATGCGCGGCGGGCGTAAAGGCAGGGGCCGACCAACCTGTTGACCCTGAGTGGGAATGTGGCCCCGTATCAGTCTCCGGGGCAGCATCAGGGGGCGGCCACGTGTGGCGACACAAGTTACGGTTGGCATCGCGGGGAGGAGGGGCACATCGTTACCTTCTGAACGAGCACCACCACAGCCTAAATCGAGACTCGTTCCTGTGAAGCCACACGCACACGGGTAAGGCATAAATCATGTCAGGATTTCGTTCCGCGAGCAATTGCGTGTATTATATTTTATACGGGACGTGTAATACAAAAATAGTCACAGTAGTACGGGCATAATTTAGGCGTGGCTTACGACAAACTTTCCCGAGTTGCACCCAGTGATTTCGAAAGCGTTCCGAACAAGTGTGCTAGTGCACTGGCCCTGCTTCTGTAACTAGTGGCTTGGTCGTCGCAGCAGTATACTGCACTATTTGGGGGTATCGTGTGCTTTTGAGCTTCAAATATGTGTTATACCCGCGGTGTGTATTCTGACAATGTTTGCAACCCCTGTTGCCGCGGCTGTTTTCCCATGCGCACTCGCGGTCCTTTGTTGCAGAGGAATACGTTTCACCGTCGGCGGGCGCTGAATACTGAATTTTATGGAGGCGGGGACAGCGGGATAGATACATGGGTTGGTTGTGGTCCGGGTTGCCTGCGCCATGAAGCCAGCTATATAGTAGCGGCGCGGTCGGGAGGGGGCGGCGCTAGGGGAGAGAGAGAGAGGAAGTAAAAGGTGTTTAAGCCGCGCGAGTGCGTGTCGAATGCCCGCGTGGCTGCGGGGTAGTACGGGAGCGCGGCCGCTCTTGCACGATATTACGCCCTCGTCCGCACGCATTTAGTTCTTGTGCAGCAGTCGACGTTTTACACGTGTGCTTTTTCACTCGCGATGTAGTAGGTATAGAGTGTGGCCGGGTCTCAAGATATGTTCGGCCTCGCGTGCGCGCGCGATCATGTGGTCGCGTACTTCTGTATTCAAGGGACGTCGTAAAACCGCTGAAACGGTTGTAGTTGGCGCCGTAGAGGTTTCCGCGTCTGCCGCATTCTCCTTTGTGCGTGCGTGAAGCATGTATAGCTGAAGTTAAATTGTTAATGCATGCAAGGTTCCCCTTCGGGATGTGGTTGGCTTGTGATCCAACTTGAAAAGGCGGGGAAAACGCTCTTGAAATCTGAACAAAAAAAATTGGGCACTGCGCAAGTTATAGTTCAGCGTGTGGCCGCGCAACTACTTCATGGAGCTGCGACGTCCTAGCTGTGAGTGACTCGCAAAAGGATCGCACTCTAAAATCAAGTCAGCATGTTCCTAACTCTAAAAGCACGTCAGACAGTTCCCAACACTAAAACAAAGTCAACCTTTCCCCACACATAAATCCATTCCCATTAGGTGATTATGCTCAGAGCATTTTTGTGACGCACACTAAAAACAAGTAAAAATACATCCTACACTAGAAGCAAGTCGAATTGTTCCCCACACAAAAACAAAGTCTATGACTTTACACCCACAGAAATCATGTACCCATCAAGTGATTGGCACTATGCGGAAATCAAATTTTTTTCATCACACTAACATGAGAGTATGAAAACAAAAAAGTCATGTACTATTCCACAAACAATAATCAAGTCAAACTTTATCCCACACTTATATCAAGTCAAAATGTTGCCTACACTATTAATACAATCATTTACTGGTACTCCAGAAGTATATTCGCATTTTATACTCACGTGAATATTGTGTTCTTTTCATACTCTACAATCAAGTCGATATATCCCCATACGCATTTATTTTCACACACTAACATCAAGTCAAAATATCCCCTCCTCTCTAACACCAAACTTTTATTGTTGTTGATGATTATAACAGTTTGTATTTGTTGTTGATAACCACAGATTGACGACAGCAAGTATATGGTAGACGCCCGGGAGTCTGGCATCATCCACACCTTCCCAACGACAACGCCCTGGAGAGGGTGGCAAATTGACCCTTCCGAAGGCGACATACCTTGGTGAGCTTAATGTCCCAACGCTGGCCAGGTCGTCAACCTTTGAAGGGTTGCTTTTTGACACCACAACAAGGTCCCTAACCTCACAAGGAAGGGTAGGCTATCCAGCACCTTGACAAGGTCGAGTTTCTCCCGCAAGGTCTCTTGCAGCACCTCACAGAGGTATCACGCCGCTAAGGGTGCTTCCTAAAGCACCGAATGGCCACGTGTGATAATCTCGTACGTGGTGCGCCTCTCTCTGGCCTCGCATCTGCGATCGTGCTCCCGCCGGCTATACGCATCGGATTCGAGTTGGGGCGGGTTCCCTGTACTCCCTGAGCAGAGGAGACCCGTCGCCTCCTGGGCGCGAGGAATGGGGACGCCGTTTGACCTCGCTCGACGACTGGTCCCAAAATAGAAGAAAAAACAGCAGGGACTTGCCAATCGTACCAATTTGGTCGGGAATAGAGTATCCGTTGGATTTTTTTCTATTAATGCATAATGTTCCTTATATTTCTGTCTTTATAGCAAATAATATCGAAGCCGCCTTCTTGGGATCGCCGCCCATGTCGATCTCGCGAACGCGGGACGCGAAACCAGCAACCCCCCCGTCCTCCCTCGCCCCCCTCTCCACGCACGAAGAGAGAGTAAAGGGCAGGTCATCGAAAATCCTCGCAAACGCTGCGTCGACCCTCTTCCTTTCGATACCCCTCTTCTTCTTGCGTTCTTGTTGCTGTGTCCAATTTTCTCTCGATCGCGGAAACAGATAGATATATAATGTTGAGGACGCCGTAGAGGTAGTCGCTGCCGCCGCTGCTGCAGTTAGACCACTCGGAAATCATCGCCCGCCTCGCGTGAGACGCGCCGTTGCCCGCGGTGTTGCCCGGGTGTTCTTTCGAGTGCTCGAGCGTCCTACTATAGGCTCCATCAAAAGACTATCTTGAGCTTCCGAGCCTATCCTAGCCCCCAACCTCCATAAGACGATCACTTTGCAACAAATAATACCCTTAGTTCACCCGGCACTTGTCCGGCAACCGTCATGCCTGCAGAAGATCCGTTTCTTTCTCCTGATGTAACCCGCGATGTCGCCCGGAATGTTCGTTCTGGTTCGTTTCAGTACTCGAGTTCTTCCGGCACCTTCATGGCTGCAAAATATCCGTCTCTTACTCTCGATGCAACTGGCAAAATTCCTTCCGGTCTCGGGGCCTCGCCCCCGGGGCGCCTCGGGTTTCCGCCTCGACTTCGAGCCGCCCGGGCTCCACGCACACGGCACCCCCGCGAGCGCGGCCGGCGGTCCCCCCGGCGGGGGGGGGGGGCGGCCGAGCCCACGGCGCTTCGGTCCCGCGTGATCCGACCCCGGCGGAGATACGACTTTTCGTACCGGGTTTTGAGTGGATAACTGTTCGGCGAGCCGGTTAGTCAGACACCGAGGAGGTCTGTATTTATGTTTATGTTTGCCATCCAATAATGCTCAAGCAACATGAACTTCAATGTCGAACAGTAATTAATCTATGATAGGAAAACTTATGTTCAAATTCTCTCCCCCTACTCTGCCCGGTTTTCCTTTCCCCTTACGTTCGCCTATCGCAGCAGTACGCAAAACCTACTTGGTACCAGGCAGCAATCCAGTAGTAGCGTATGTCCTTTTCCGGGGACGAGGACGCGCAACCGAAAACCTCAGATCGAGATGTTCATTCGCCAAGCGCAGACGAGAAGCATGACATCAAACCTGTTGACAAAGCATTGCAAGATCGGGAGAGGGAGACATCGCCGCTCGACGTGCGAGCAGGCAGCTCTGGCTCCGATAGTGACCAGCAGGCCTCCGGTTCTAAGACGGGGGGCAATGTTGGTGGTGATGAGGAGGCGGGGGATAAATACGTCGAAGCGGAAATGTCTGCTTCGCCCGGCGAACCCCTCGCCCAAGGTGAGGACACGATATAATCCATTCTGTTTGGCAGTTCTAGTAGGGATACAGAAGGGGTGGAAGGCTAACTACTGTACTGTAGTGTAAAAAAACATGTATAGGGTTTCGGCTAGGGTTAGGGTTTGGGGTTGGGGTAGTAGTGTGGAGGCGACTACGATAGTGACCAGCAGGCCTCCGCCCCTACGAGCTGGGCCGGCCAAGATCAGCTTTTTAGGTGGTCACGCACGTTAGCGGTCCGTTTTTTCGAATATTGAGCTGAAAACTTGACACGTGCTCCACTATAGTCTTCCCAAGGGATTCGTTACTGCACCACTTACTATTTTTTTTATTCAGTCAGCTAAGGCACCTTTACGAATATCCGAAATTTGGTTTTGGCCACAACTAACGAAAAAAAAAAATTAAGTGGTGCAGTAAGGAATTTTTTGTCTCGTAAGAAAGACGCATAACAATTCCAGGTAAAAAAACTAAAAATTGGTGGGTTAATCGAAGATTTTGTGGATCTTTTCGTAGTATCTTAACTCTGTATAGGAGATAGTATGCATGCCATGTCTCTTGATGGAGATCGAATTAGGCGATAGTAAGGATATCGATAGTTGGGCCATGCCTCAAGGAATGCTCAGACCGAATACCAGCGGCATCGTTTATCGGACTTTCGTATAGACTTTAGTGTTGACATTTAACGGCAGATGGGTTTTCTCAACTTTCTCGACGAAATCAAATCGGATTCCCAAAAGTTCCAACGCCGGCAAATGTGCTGCCAGCCCAGCAACACTGCTGCCAAATTTGGAGTCGTAATGATTCCAAATGGTTGCAAAAACGCGGGACGAATTTGAAAGCTCTTCTTGGCTGGCCCAGCTCGTAGGACGGGGAGAGGTGCTATTGGTGACGCCGGAGTGGGGGATAAAGACGTCGAAGTGAAAATAACTGCTTCGCCCGGCGAACCCCTCGCCCGAGGTGTGGACACGACATACGCCATTCTAGCGGAGTTTAGTGGGGTCATTAAGGGGGTGATTTACATAGGCTAACTTGTGTCAGAACACATCACATATAGGGTTCTGGTTAGGGTGAGGGTTAGAGTTAGGGCAGTAGTGTGGAGGCGGCTACGATAGTGATCAGTCGACGCGTGCTCCGGTTTGTGCCGAAACCGTTTATGCCGAAACCGTTTCTGATTAACGGGGCCCCTTAACTAAGGACGTACCCAAAGATGGTGGAAGTCAGGGTTTGTTTTGCACTATTATTCATTATATACTTTGGCCGTGGTATTGTCCATCGGATATAGAATACACTGTTTCTCAAGGCCGGGTTTTGGAGGAGGTGTGCACTAAGCCTCAGAAAAACCATGGCGCATCCCTAGCGTGGCATGGATCAGTCGGCCTCCGCTCGTAGCACGGGGGAATGTGCTATTGATAATGACGAAGTGGGGGATAAAGACGTCGAAGTAACGGCTAAGGATGTCGAAGTGGAATTGTCTTCTTCGCCCAGCGAACCCCTCGCTAAACGTGAGCAGAAGATGTAACGAGAAGGAAGGTGGAGCGAGGTCAGCAGGGGTAGATTATATCGGTGCTAAGTCGGGGTTGTAGGTACATAAGGGAGGCAGCCCTCGCGCGTGGGCTTCCTTTTTATGTAGGTTTTCTTAGCTGACTGTCTTCTTCTTTCTGGCATTTGTTTGGGGGGGGTTTGCGTGGTCGAGGTTTGAAGCTCATGCTGCACGTTGTCGGACGCATGCATGTTACTAATAGTACGATAGCGGGCGCACCTAATGTTACTCGTGGAGCTCTGCACCTCACCCCCAAAACAGACCTCTAGAACAATAGTAAGCTCAACCCGACGAACAATCGCATGTCCTACGTAAGCAACGAATGATACTGTAAAACGCAGTGATGTGGGGTAGCTTCTCTCAGTTGAGGACCTCCTTCAGTCAGAAAATTAATGGTCCAAAAGTGCTACCTCTATCGTTCCACGCGTCGTCGGCTAACGAACATAAAACATTACTTTCGACCGTTACCGCCGTTGCCGCCATTGCAGCAATCGTGGATGCCATCAACACCGGGGTCCCGGCGGCAGTGAACGCAGTGCTGGCTAGGATGGAAGGCGGGGGCGTTGTCGGCGCCCTGACAAGCTTGACATCGCGAGGGATGCCCCTTATAGCTCACGCTGCCCGCACCGGCAACGTGGAGATGTTCGTTGCGGTTAACAGGTCCATGGCTAAACATCTTAACCTCGAACAGGTGGACATTTATACTTAATACCATTTTAGAAAAAGGCAGATGGGCATGTCACGAGAAGGATGGGTGGAGCAAGGACAACAGATGGAGTAGATCCGACGATACACTACCTACTGGTGTTCTTTTTCACGTGTGAGGGAGGGTAACATCGCGAGAGACGCCCCTTATAGTTCACGCTGCACGCACCGGTATTATAACGTGGAGATTATCGCTGCGGTCATCGGGTCCACGACAAAAACATCTCAACCTGTAACAGGTGCATTTTAACCTCTTTGGGACCCGAGAGGCGAACAATGACGAATACCTGGTATTACGGTAGGAGTCCACCTAGATTGTCCTGGGGTTCCTTACCTAAGGAGCTCAATACCTCACCTGCCCACAGAAACTTGAGAAAAATTAAGATTGTGCAACCCGACGAAAAATCCCATGGCCTAGGTATACAACGAAAAATATTTTGCGAAACAAGAATGCCGTTCCGACGATGTATCGGGTTTAAGGAGCTCCGTCGTTCAAAAACCGTTTTTGCAAAAACGTGCTACCCCTATAGCAGCGCGCGTCCAATGTCGAAAACAAGTGACGATTGCATCGTCGACCACGCGGAGCAGCCCGGGCCGCTGGGGTAGCATAAACGTCCTAACTGCGAGATGTAAGAAGGCGCGCGCTATGATAGAGGTGGCACTTTTTTGCTGAAACGTTTTCTGAATGCGGGGGCGCTCCTTAACCCAAATTCCTCGGAATTTCATTCTTTTAAGAAAAAAAAATAAATCGTTGTATACCTAGGCCATGGGGTTGTTCATCGGGTAACCCTTGTACTTTTCCCTAAATCACTTTTTGGGATAGGGATAGAGCTCCTTAAGCGAGGAGCCTCAGAAAATAAATGGCGTACCTCTAGCGTAGCATGGGTCAGAAGCTGTGCGGCACGAGGGTAGCAACGTGATACTTGTACCGATACACGCTCGTCCTAGAGGCTTGGTAGAATCGCAATCGTCGTTTGTTTGGTTGCTATGCTAGGGGCTCAAAGAGGGCAATTTACAGGTGTTCACAACAAAATTTGACAACAATCTCTCCATGGCAACTATCGTTCCTACAGGCTAGGAAGATGTTCAGCATCACCGCCGAGAACGGCAATGGCTTGCTTCTCGTTATGATCTGTAGGTGTACGCATGACATTTGCCATTCCACTGATCTGCACGATCTAGGTCAGGCAGATCACGATCTGTCTGACATGGGAAATGTTTGATGTTACATGCCCACAACGATTTCACCATGGCAACTGATTTTCCTACAGGCGAGGAAGTCATTCACCACCACCGCTGAAAACGGAAAGGGATCGCTGCTCGTGGCGGCCGCTGATGGGGGGAGCGCGGCTCTATTTTCGAAAGTCGTGAGGCTCCTCGACGGCGAGGTAAGGCCAAAGCTATGGTGGAAGAGGTACCCCCACTTTCTCCAGGGAGTTTAGGCCACCCGCGCTCGTGGCTCGGCACCTCACTCAAAAACAACCTAAAACATACTGGTACCTGGTATTGTACTGGCGCAGAGTAACAAACACTTCCATGGCGGTGCATTTCGCGAAACCGAAACGCACAACAAGTAGCCACTCGCGCGAGTGGCCCACTCGCGCGAGTGGCCCGAAGTCGCTGAAAAAACGGCCCTAACGGTAACCCCCTTGCGGTGGCCTCCATCCTAAGGTTTATTCCCGTTCACGCTCATTGGGTTAAGGCCCAAGGTGGCCTCGGGGTCAATCCTAACGAAAAACGCATACGCCACGAATTTCGACTAAAATACTTAACATTTCCGGGAATCGAGTTTTTTTTTTGTTTTCCTAAACGTAACGGGCCACGCTTATTATTTACTCATGCAACAATATCTTTCCTGTCCAACGGTTGCTGAAGATGGTTACTAGTCCGTTAATGACTGCAAATCATTTTTTACTCTACTGTAGTTCTAAGTAGATCGACCCCAAAAACATGGGTTGGGTTCTAGAGATGTTAATAACCATCGCGGAAACCAGGCGTTACGTCTTCGTTAGTTTTCCTAGGCACAACACGGCATTCTCTTGATTCACCCAAACAACGCCCAACCGTCGCTGAAGGTGGTAGTGTCGGCAAACCTGTCGGCGCTGCAGCAGTAGATCATGCGGTAGCTGGTGCTGAGCAGAGGTTGGGGTAGACCAAAAACAAAGTGGATTGACCTCTGCACAGGCGTCGAAGCTGTCTGTACAGACGGTTTTGTATCCTAGGACACGGCCTTTCCATATGGTACAAAACCCAAATATCCTGTTGAGTCGTTCTTGCAATACAAATATCCTGCCGGTAAGAACGATCGGGGAAAGCTGGCGCTACGGGTCCGAACCGTAGTATATGCGGCTCAACTGCATGTTGCCTCCGTCTTGGGTGTAACATCTTCAGGGGGTTTGCCAGACATAGCCAGCAGGCATGTTTTTGATAAACACAAGCTATCGAACGGTTGTGCTGAAGTTGTTAAGATCGATCGATCGAGGAAAGCTGGCGCTATGTCTTCATAGGTTTTCCCAGACACAACGAGGCATGTTTTTGATTCAAGCAAGCGACAAAAGGGCATTTCTGTCCAACTGTTGCTGAAGGTGTTAAGAACGATGGCGGAAAGCGGGCGCTACGGCTGCGAACCCGTAGTAAGACGCATGCTACTAATAGTACGGTAAGGGTACACCTAGGTTTTTCTGAGCTCCTCACTTGAGGAGCTCTATGTCTCGCCCAATAACAGGCTTTGACGCGTGCTACGAGAGATATAACACTTCTTGACGATTTTTTTGTTTTGACGAGGCTCCTTAACCCAAAATTTGTCGGGATGTCATTCTTGTTTTGCAAATATGATTTTTTTTTTGGTGTACCTGGGCCATGCGTTTGTTCACGGGGTTGCACGTTTAGTTTTACTAAAAAAAATCGGTTTGTTGGGGTGAAGTACAGAGATCCTCAAGGGAGGAAGCCTCACAAAAAAAAGCTGGTGCACCTCTATCGTGGCAGGTGTCCTTTCACAAAAAATACTAAGTGCAACTCGATGAACAAGTCCACGGCCTACGAGGTATGATGTATAACGAATAATACTGCCATTCGAACAAATACTGCGTAGTTCCCCGGTTGAGAAGCCCCATCTATCAGAAATGGTTTGATCAAAACGATATACCCCTCTTGTAGCCCGCGTCGTAAACGGTTTTCCTAGACGTAACGAGGCATGTTGTTTGTTCACTCAGGCGACCGAATCATTTTTGTCCAACGGTGTTGCGTCAGGTGTTAAGAGCGATCGCCGAAAGCTGGCCGTACGGGTCCTTAACCGTGGTAACGGCGGCGCAAGACGGTGGTTTGGAGACCTTCAAGGCTGTCACGAGGATTCTCGATACGCAGCTCTCGAGGGAACAGGTGGGCATATTTGGACATGGTAAGGGTAACGCTTTTTGGCGTCCTCAACTGAGTAGCTACCCAATAATGTTGGAATACCATTTGTCCAAGCCTGTAGTGAATGCGGCTGAAGGAGTTGGGTTGTAGACATTCAAGAATGTCAAGAGGGTTCTCGATACGCAGCTCACGAGGGAACAAGTGCGCAGATTTGATCGTCGTCGAACCCCCATCGAAACGATAACGCCAACGTTGTTGCCTGGAGTACTGTACCGATGCATGACTCAATGTGCTATCTGCAGTCGTTGAGGCTTGGGGAGGCTAGCAATACTCTGATATCTTTATTTGCCCAGGGAGTTAGCCTAACGTTTTGGATGACACGCGGGCTTATGCTGTGCTCAATGACCGCAGGCGGTGCAAGTAATCACACCGAACGCGGACGGGGGCCCAACTGCCTTTACAGCAGCAGTAAGGCGAGGCAACCGGCACATCGTCTGGGCTTGGGCGGACGTGCTCCTAGCCAAGCTACCCCGTAACATGGTGAGATTAAAAAGACAAGCTACACAGTAGGTGGCCGTTTCTAAGGGACCATAGCGCGTTGGACCTGAAGGGTCCCTTGTACACTGCCCCTTAACTAATGCAAACCTTCTCAAGGGGCCCGTCCCTCCCGGTGGACCCAGCGTTTACCTGTGGCACTTGGGGGACCACATAACTTGATTTTTAGTATCAAAAGTGGCAATTTTCAAGCGGAAGACAGTGTAGTGGCCCCTTTTAGGGGACCTGGGATCCCCTATTGAGCGTTGCGTCCACTATAAGGGACGAGGTCCCTTGCAGTGGAGAAAATCTGAGCGAAGAAATTCGAGGCTCCATATGCTGGTATACCGATTTTCCATATCGCGAAGTCCCTTAAATGGGGCCATCTTCTGTACCCCGTAACGTGGTGAGCATAAACTAAGTGCGCACTCCGTCAGTCGCGCTACCTCCTCGCAGAGAAGCAATGCGTATCCCCTTTCACTTCGTGAATGCTCGTTTGTTCGGTCTGTTTTTAGTCGTTGCGTCGTTGAGTGTACGTCAGGTGATCGACGCGAGCGCCTCAACCTTCGAACCTGTCTGCAAGACCTACGTCGTTGCCTGGGCAGCCTTCCCGTTCCCGCGGCCCACTCTATACGAGTAGAGAATGTTTAAGCGCGAAACATCAGATTGCTTGCACTCATTAAACGCTTTTTTCGTAGATCCTGCTCCTCTCCCTTGAGGCAGACCATGGCTACGATAGGGCAGGTGCCCCCCTTTTCACGACCGAGACTAGACCGCTCGCTTGCACGAGGGGCTCTGTACCTAATTCGAAACCAGACTTAAAACATATGTGTCGACGGCGCAGCGTATCAACCAATTCCGTGGCGGTGCGTGTCGCGAAACCGAAAAGCCTACCGAAGGGGTAGCCACTCGCCCGAGTGTGTTTAAGCCGCTGAAAACAGAGTCCTTAAGAAGTAACCCCCTTACCGTCGCTTTCGGTGCTCCGTCTCGAAAGGGATGCGTGGTCAATGGTCTACCGTCGCTTTCGGTGCTCCGTCTCGAAAGGGATGCGTGGTCAATGGTCAAATGACTAAGGCAAGCAACAAATGAGTATTATACCCCCCCCCCCTACCTTAGTTTTTAATGTTCACCCCTTCCCCCCACTCCTGCCCGTCGTTGCGTTGCCCCGTGTATTATACCTCAGGTGATAGAGGCGAGCACCGCCAGCTTCGCGGCATGCTTACAAGACCTACGTAGGTGTCTGGACACCATACCCATCCTCATAGCTATCGGCGCAAACATCACAGCATCCGATTTAATCGGTATCGAACCGGACATCACCCTGGACGAGCTAAAGACCTGCTTCCTTGAGGGAGTTTGCTCGGCCCAAAACCCGTTTACTTCCGGGATGGCCCTATCCGTGGCCATCGAAACCGCCGTTCGGATGCTCCCAGAGAGAGAACGACGCACCCTCTCCGACCTGCAGGACAAACTAGATGAGCTCCTGCTTGAAGTTCTCGAGCGGTTACCACAGTCCATCCATAGAATCCCCGGAGGGATTGACGGATGTGTGGCTCTTTTTGAGCCAGACATTATGCGGGAGCGTGAGATTGGTGAACGCGCGGGGGTTTTCCAACCGGAAAGGGTGGGGACTTTTCGTGGCCCATTAAAATTGGCCTTACAAGAGCGACAGTTTACGGACACCATCTGCGTTTCCCCGCTAGTGTTCGAGTACCTGTCTCACAAGTTCGTGTCCGGTCTTCCCATGCCCTGGGACTCTGAGGACCATATTTCAGCGACCTATGACACCTGTCAGCGGGAAGCATTCTGCAGTGAGGACGCCGGCATGGTTGCGGAATCCTCCTTGGGGAGACTCGTGCAGGGGTTGCGTTTGACCTCGCACGGAAGTTTGGACGGGCCTAGGGACTGGGAGAAGCTGCTGAGTAGTACAATCTACCCTGGTGCGCAGTTTGTCGTGGCGGGGGTTGTCACCAAGCCTATGGCCTTCTACAAGGTGACCAAACCTACGGTAGGGGAGGGGGGAGGTGATACGGCAGCGGGTGCACCTACATGCTTCTGATCTACGGTAAGGCGGGGTACCCCCGTTTTCACTCCAGAGTTTAGGTCATCCACGACAAGAGCGACTCCGTACCTCACTTAAAACCGCATTTAAATACGTTTGTGAGCGCAGTGTAACAAACAATTCCATCGCAGACCCAGGCTACAGTATGCGTACTCATTATTTGCTTGCCTTAGTTATTTGACCACTGACCATGCATCCTTTTCGAGGCGACGCAACGGGTAGGGGGATACTTTTAACATCGTTCCATTTCAGTGAGCGCAGCGTAACAAACAATTCCATCGCAGACCCAGGCTACAGTATGCGTACTCATTATTTGCTTGCCTTAGTCATTTGACCACTGGCCATGCATCCTTTTCGAGGCGACGCAACGGGTAGGGGGATACTTTTAACATCGTTCAATTTCAGCGACTCGGGGCCACTCGCGCGAGTGGCTACCGTATTAAATTGGGTTTTGTTAGCTTGTGTGCTCTCGTGTTCCGCATGATACCATGATTTCACCCCCCGCCCCTATCACGGCTTTCTACAAGGTGCCCGCGATACGGATGGTTCTGGATTTCATCGTTCACCTGCTCATGCTTGCCGTGTACACGGCGGTTGTGCTGGAGGATGACAACGGCTCGCTGAGCAAGACCGAGATCGCGTTGACCTTCCATGTCATGGTGAGAAGACGGTGTAGTGCAAGAGGCGATAGTACCCCGCCGCACCTAAGGAGTTGAGCCTTGCCAGCATTTTGGGACCAATGTAAAGCAATACATACGAATTTTGAAATGACGTCGCTAAGAAGCAAGACCGGGATCGTGTTGACCTTCCATGTCACGGCGAGCACCTATTAACTGTGGTGCGTTGACCAGCCGTATTCTACGGTAGGGGGAGCTTGTTTTTCGGGGGCGTTTGTTTTGTGTAGTCAACGCGTGCTACGATAGAGATAGCACTTTTGGAAAAAAAATATTTTCTGAATTACGCGGCTCCTTCAACCCAAAATCGTTGGAATGCCATTCTTGTTTTTCCGATATCGATATTATTTATGCCTAGGCCGTGGGGTTTTGGTCATCGGGTTGCACGTTTAGTTTATTAGTCAAAAATAGTTTTTGGGTGAGTGTATAGAGCTCCTGAAGTGAGGAGCCTCAGAAAAAGAAACAATGGCTCACCTTTGCCGAGCGTGTGTCAGTCGGTAAAAAACTACGCCAGTTGTGAGTTCAACCGGTTGAATGGCCGACACTCATCTTTTCAGGCTAAGGAATACGTTGGCCGCGGCGCGCTAGATATTTCTTGTGCCTCGTGAAGGATGTAGGTTCACTCCCCCGGAAGCTACGTGGGTCAATAGAACACATTATTTTGGGCGTCCTCGGTCCACAACCATTCTGCCGCGGATAAGAGCCACTCGCGTCGAGGGGCTACCCCCTTGCTTTTTGCTTTGCAAGGCTAAAAACTCTTTTTGTACGTTATTGGTTCGCGAACTACACCGCCATCGAATTATTTGTGACGCTGCTCGGGCGCAATGAAAACATGCGCGCTCCCCCCTACCGTGGCTGTGGTCTGCGGACACGTGCTACTAATAGTGCGATAGAGGTGCTCCAGTTTTTTTCTGAGGCTCCTCACTTGAGGAGCTCTGAGCCTCACCCGCAGAACTGATTTTTGATCAAACTGAAAGTGCAACCCGATGAACAAACCCATGGCTTAGGTTTACAAAAAAAATCAGATTGAAAAAATAAGAACGACATGCTGACAATTTTGGGTTAAGGAGCGCCGTCATTGAGAAACCTCCCCCCCCAAAAATGTGCTACCTCTATCGTATCACACGTCTGCGTTTGTATCACCCTGCTCCACAAAATATTCCGAGCCTTATTTCCCAGAAATCGGGATGCCAAATTTGGTTGGGTAGGAAGGAGTTGGGTAGGAAAACATGTACGTCGTAGTACTGGAGCCGTCGAACGTCACATTCCAAGGCCAACCCAACACCCCCCAAAACAAAACAGCGAAAAAAATCGGTTATGAATATGTTTTCCTATCATTTTTTTTTTTTTCCGTTCTAACCTAATCTGTTCGTGGGTAGGTTGGCCTAGGATTATGACGTTCGTCGGTTTCAATACTGTTTTTATATGTTTTCTAACCCAACTTAAAAAAATCGGAAATCGCAAGCGTCCTAAAATGCATACCTGGTAGACTTGAAGCAAATGACAAATGCGGTCCTATCACGGTGTGAGCGCGGGGGGAGGGGTGGGGTACAATACGGCAGTGCATGCTACGCGCGTCTCGTACAACTCCTTACATTGGAATCCGACGCGAAAATCACTATCCCCTATGCTGGCAGCCATCGTTATTTGATGCAGACCAGGGCCATGGAAGGGGGGAGGGGGGGGGGGTGTACTCATTTCATGCATAGCCGGAATCGTATGACCATAGA
>JAYJMJ010052036.1:0-20677 GCA_036873875.1 Laminaria ephemera | reverse complement strand
CTTTATCAAGTTTCGCCACCAGCTTGCCCACATACTCATCGACCAAAGCATACCCATCACGCAACGCATGTTGATAGGGCGATTTCTCATGGCGGGGATGATCCTCATCCATAAAACGCCACAGCGCGTGCATCATCAAATCCAACGCAATAAAGTGGATCATCAGCACATCAACAGGCTCTCTCTCCGCCAGCGTCAACGCCCAGTCCCCGTGCGCCCGAATCATCGCGTACATATCTTTGATATATGCGTCTTCATTACCAGCCTTATACTGCACATTCGGCGCAACGCGATAATTGCCTAACTCGTCTTTATATTTATCAATTAGATTGGCAGGATAACTAATCTCACCATTTTTTGGGCTCAAAATACCGCTGATCATAAACCCGTTTACGGGCTGTGGTGGATAGGTGACTGGCACATTCAATACGCCAACACGATGTCCAAGGTCAGACAAATATTGCCAAATTGTGGGGCGTTTAATTTTGGTAGCATTGACCAAATCAAACCCTGTGCCGTTTGGCTGAATGAAGTCAAACACGCCATGCTTGCCTGGGTTACAGCCCGTCATAAATGTCGGCCATGCGGGGCTAGTGACAGGGGGCAAAGTTGACATCAATTCACCATGTGCGCCTGTGTCAATGAGTTTGGCGAGATTGGGCAAATGACCTTTGGCCGCCCACGGTTTTATCAGATCGAACGTTGCACCATCGATGCCAATTATTAAAAGTTTCATATAGTTATAGACGCTATTGTTTAATATCTAGTGCGCTCAAACCCCAATAAGTTGGCACAATTTGAATCCATGTTTGACCAATCTGTAGCGGAAATTCTGCGCCGCCAACGGTCTTAAACGTGAACATGTCTGGTCGATCTTCACGAACCCAGTTGCCTTCATACATCTGACCATCGCGCATCATGAGTGCATCGCCAATGCCGCCCACAAGAATATTGGTTGAGCCTAAGAGACAAACTTCATCAGTTGGGTCAGCACAAATTGTGGGATCTTGTACATGGTTGGCAAACAGAACAACCACATTTGCAGCGGTCACTGGCTGACCGTCAGCTTTGTCAATTGTGAGTACATCGTCCGACCAGCGGCGATATTTTTGTGATGAATCATCCCAGCGCCACTCGACAAACGTATAGTCGTAGTCGATAGAGAAATAGGTGATCCGTTTTCCGTTTGCGGGGGCAACTGAGTTGAACGCTTGGAAAGTTGTAATTTTCGGGGGTGTATTGAACTCGTTTTCTTCCATGAATGCCCACATATCGTTCAAGTTGGCGTACATGGTGTGTTCTTCAGGAATTAAGCCGTTGAGATCGTCTACGCGCTCATAGCCAACGCCGTAGGATTGGAAGAAAATGCGGTTACGGAAATCTTCTTCAATAAACCGATAGTGGATGCCTGTGGATGTGCCTGAGTAGCAAAGTGCGGCGTCGTACATAGCTGGAAGCTGTGTGTCGATCAGACGCGCACTGCGCACGGGATGAACGCGATCTGGGGTTTTGCCGTAGTAGAGTCCTGTTAGGCGGGTGATGTTAGATTCGGCCAAATGTTCAAAGACAATATCGGCCGAATTTAATCCCGACTGCGGACGCACATATTTTGAATTCGTATTAGAAATTTTGCAGAGGATGGGTCGACGGTCTTGGTTGTCTGCCTCAGCGAAAGCTTCCCCTGTAAAAGGGTTACGCTCGGCAAAGTCCCATTTGGTGCGCAACATCACTGGGGTTGCCGTCGGCCAAGGGGTGGCGGTTGGCGGCAAACTGGTTGCGGTGGGGGTTGCGTCGGCAACAACGGCTTTTACGGTTTCGGAGGTTGCCGTGAGGGCAGTTGTTGCGGTGGGTTCTGGGGTTGATGTGGGGGGGATGTCGGTTGGGACGACTGTGGGCGGGAGTGTTGTTGCTGTGGGTTCGACGACAGAGACAGAAACGGCCGTTTCCGTCGGCACAGCTTCTTCACTGCCACCACACGCCACTAACATAAGCGACAACAACCCTAATAGTACAAACCAAACAGTCCGCTTCATCAGAAACCTCTTACTTATTATCCAACGCCGCAATACCTGGCAACGTCTTACCTTCTAACAATTCCAAACTCGCGCCACCGCCCGTGCTCACATGGCTCATCTTATCAGCCAAACCAGCCTTAGTTACAGCCGCCGCCGAGTCGCCACCGCCAATAATGACCTGCGTGCCAGACTCTGCCAGCTCAGCCAAAAGTTCGGCAATACAGTTTGTGCCTTTGGCAAAACGGTCAAATTCAAACACGCCCATCGGGCCATTCCAGACAACTAGTTTTGCACCTTCAAGGTGACGCTTAAACTTGCGTACAGAAGCTGAACCAATATCCAAGGCCATCATGTCGCTCGGTATTTTACGCGCAGATACCGTCTTCTTTTGTGCATCAGGCGCGAACTTGTCAGCAACAACCATGTCGCTTGGCAAAACCAAGCTGCGACCCGCTTGTTTAATAAGTTTTTTTGCTTCGGCTACTGCATCTTCTTCTACCAAAGAGGTGCCTGTTTCGTACCCTTGCGCACGCACAAACGTATTCGCCATGCCGCCACCGATGAGCACTTTGTCTGCCTTTTCGAGCAGATTATCGATCACTTTAATTTTGTCGGAGATTTTTGCTCCGCCCATAATAGCCACATAGGGGCTTGGTGGGTTGGCAATCGCCATGCCCAGCGCGTCAAGTTCGCGACCCATTAGGAAGCCTGCAACTGCGTCGCCCCCTTTTGAGCGCATCGCTTGCGCAACGCCTTCTGTGCTGGCGTGAGCGCGATGCGCAGTACCAAAGGCGTCGTTGACGTAGACATCGGCCAAAGCGGCAAGTTGTTTAGCTAACTCAGGATCATTCTTCTTTTCGCCTGCGTGATAGCGCGTATTCTCTAGCAAGATAATGTCATCTTTGCCCGCTTCAGCAATGGCTTTATTTACTTGCTCGCCAACCAAACCGTCGGGCACAATTACCGTACGCCCCAATGTTTCTGACAAATGGGCGGCGACTGGCTTCATGCTAAATTGTGTGTCGGCGTCTGATTTTGGGCGACCAAGGTGGGAGCATAAAATGAGCTGTGCGCCGTGGTCGATCAAATATTGAATGGTGGGCAACGCGGCGCGAATGCGCGTATCATCGGTAACGGCGATGTTATCTTTGGGATCTTTGCTGCTCAAAGGGACATTAAAATCGACGCGCACAAGCACGCGCTTACCGTTAACGTCAATATCGCGAATTGTCTTTTTGTTCATATCATTCCTTGTTTTATCAGGTGCCTGCGTCGAAGCGGGTTGCAATTTAACCCATTCTTCAACCACATCACTATATCGTTCATCAATCGTGCCAATACCGAGCGTGCGCTTAATTTTACCAACTGGGGCAACAATTGCCGTCATGGGTAAGTGAAATAATTTTGCGGCCGTTGCTTGACTGTCTTTGCTCAAGGCTTGTTGAGCAACAATAAAGTACAGGGCTGCTGCCCAAGCCATTGTATCATCAGCGTTTGGGGGCGAAGCTTGCGCACAATAATCGCGCCAAAGACGTAGCGCGTAGGTTTGTTCCATCACGCCATACCGCTCTGTCTGTAGCGTGTTTAACGTGGCCGAAATGACCTCGTCAAACGCGACGCTTTCGTCAATGGGCAACTGCAACATGCCGCTGAATAAGGCTAACGGCAAGACCCAGCTTTCTTGCGGCAATTCGCCATTTTCCATGACGTTTGTCGTTGTGCGCAGAATGCCGCGGGCGCGGGGCGCGTGCATGAGATTGGCGTAGCCAGATGGATTGACGGACACAATGCGCCATGCGTTTTGCGTTTCGACTAGGCTGATTGTAACTAGCCTAGCTGTGGGATAGGGCAGTTCTATCTCGTCATCGCCCCAAGCCAGTTCAACGCGCAGTTGTTGCTTGACCATGACGGCGTTGGTTAGCTGATAGGTGGGCTGATCTAAAATGAGCTTGCCCAGCACGTCGAACACGGTGAAGCCAAATAGCGAAAATTGGTCTGCGGCAAGGCTGTTTGGATGCAGTGTTTCGCGGATGGCGGTTTCATTGTAGGCGAGAACGGCCGTTATAAACCCTTGCACCGTCGGCCATGCCGCTTGCCAAATTTTTGTGTCTTGCGCGTTTGCCATAATCAACACCATACTGTCTAAGACAGCGGTCGCAATTATAGCGGATTTATAAGGTTAAGGGAGTTTGGGCTGGATTGAGTTAAGGGAAAATAATGTTTAGTTATTAGGAGAGCCTCTCCTAGCCTATGCATTACGATTGCACTAGCGTTTAGGAGAGGCTCTCCTTGGTTTTGAGGATTTAGAAACTAACTACGGGAAACAGATGATTTCTGATTCACGAATGACATTATCTTCGCCAATGCCGTTGACATTGCGCAATGACTGCACGTCTGTGCCGTAGGTGCGAGCGAGCGTATAAAGCGTATCACCGCGCTGAACGACATACGTGGCACGACCGTTGCAAAAGTTAGGATTTGGAGACGGCACATTGATCACATTGTTGATGATCAATTCATCTTCGGTAATGCCATAACGACGAATGAGCGCAACGGTTGAGTCATTATTTGCGGCAACGCTAAACAATGTATCATTGGGCTGAATCACGTATTGCCGAAAAGATATCGCGTCGGCGCCATAGCCACGACCATATATATTGTTGTTGTTGGTGGTGGGTTGAGAAAGTGCGTTTGAGATTACGGGTTGTGCAACTTGAACGGGAACGGCCGTTGGTGGAACCAAAACAACTTGTTGAACAGGCTGCGGCGTCGCCGTAACGCTTATAACAATGGGGTTTGTATTCTGAGTAACTTGTGTCACAACGGTTTGAACCTGTGGCGCAAGAATCACTTGCTGAGGTTGTTGCACCTGCTGCACCACTTGTTGTTGAGGCAAAGTTGTGGGTTGTGCGCGTCGAATGGACACCAACTGCTTGTCATCTATGCGCATTTTTAGCTGCGTGCCATTGACACTTATAATACGCTCACCTGGGGGTTTGGCCGTTGTCACCGCTGTGCCACCGCCCTGAATGACGGGCACATCAATACCACGTAAGCGCAAAAACGTCGCGCCTGCAATACCGATCATAATTAATGCGAGTACTGCAAACAGCACTACTTTTATTCTAGCCATAAGCTGAAATTCCTACCGATAACGATTTCCATTAAACACCAATAATTACGAAGGGGATTCAATAATGATTGGTTTCGATTTCCAAATAATTGCCAACTGTTCACATCCATAAGTGCACCGCGTAAATTATACTTAACTTACAATTGTCGCGGTGCTTTACAAAAGTGGCTTTGACTAAAAGTCTAGATCAGTTGTTTGCCACTTTTGTGTTCAAGTGAATTCTTATTCATCACTTAAGACGTGATTTTGTGCAACAATGTCACACAGATTAAGTGTATGTTACACTAATCTTATATTCGCTGGCCTAACAGGATAGCATAATTTGCTTACGACTTAAATAACTAATTTCAAATTCGGAGTGTGGTATGCAACAAAAACGAGCTGATCTGGAACGAAATGAAGACATTACGCTTGCCTCTTACGCTATGCGTAGCGCAAATTCGCGCGGGCGCGTTCATAAAGAAGCGACGTCTAAAACACGCACGGCGTTTCAGCGCGATCGGGATCGTATTATTCATACGACGGCGTTTCGACGCTTGGAATATAAAACGCAGGTGTTTGTTAATAATGAAGGCGACCATTATCGCACGCGCTTAACGCATACATTAGAAGTTGCGCAGTTGGGCAGGTCGATTGCGCGGGGGCTGGGGGCGAATGAGGATTTGACGGAGGCGATTTGTTTGGCGCATGATTTGGGACATCCACCGTTTGGACATGCGGGTGAGGCGACGTTGAATAAATTAACGGCCGATTCTGGCGGCTTCAACCACAACACCCAATCTGTGCGCATCGTCACCTACCTCGAACGCCGTTATCCAAGCTTCAATGGACTCAACCTCACCTACGAAACACGCGAAGGTATGATCAAGCACGAAACCGTCTACGACAAAAGCGACGCCTCTGACTACGACCCCGACAAGCGCGGCTTTGTCGAAGCACAAATTGCCAACATGGCTGACCCCATCGCTTATGATTCTCATGATCTCGACGACGGCTTACGCGCAGGCATGTTTACGCCAGACGATTTGGCGCATCTAGAAATTTGGCAAGAGTTGCGCGAGCGGGTTGGCTGGACTGAGGGGAATTTTTCGCTCATGATTCAGCACGAAATGATCCGTGAGTTAGTCGGCATGTTGGTCACAAACGTTGTGCAAACCTCTTCGGCAAAGCTTGAAGGCTTACGCTTAGATTCGCCTGAAAAAGTTCAGCTCCATCATGAAAATGTGATTGGCTTCTCGTCTGATATTGCACCAAAAGTGAAGGCGCTTAAAACGTTCCTTTATGCCCGCATGTATCGTCACTATCGTTTAATGCGCATGACGAACAAAGCCGAAAAGTTCATCTCTGAATTATTTGCCGCATACATCAATGAACCGCGGATGTTGCCGACGCGCACGCAGGCGCGACTTGAAGAGGATGAGTTGGTGCAGGTGGTGACGGATTATATTGCGGGGATGACGGACAGATATGCGCTGGATGAATGGTCGCGGTTGTTTGATCCTGAGACGAAGGTTTAAGGAAAGGAGATTAGGAGATTTCGCGCGTTGCGCTAGAGATTATTTTAGGGTTTTGGCGAATTTGATGATTTCTTGGGAAACGGCCGATTTCACTTCAAACGGCAACAAATGCCCCGACTCAGGCACATCCACAAAGGTTGCTGTTGTCTGAATCGACTGCCACTTTTGCCAATTCTCAGCACTAATTGTATCCGTCTCCATGCCACGCAAGCCCAGCGTCGGATGGGACAACTCAGCGACCGCCTCCCACGCATTCACAGGCGGTCGCGCATACACATACGCCTCCCACAATTTCGGAAATTTCAGCGTCACCCCCGCCTCATTTTCAACCAATCCATGCGCCACATAATCGCGTAATCCCTGATCAGGAATTCGTGCAAACACCCGCTTCGACCGAAACGACTCAAACGCCGCGCCGCGACTCTCCCATTGCTCACTGCGTCGCAGCGCAACTTTGCCCATCGGCACAAGCTTGGGATTTACATTAGGGAACTTTGACGCCAACTTTAAAATCTTTGTATCAAGCAGAACAGGTTCGATAAGAACCAGCGCACGAAATAAATCGGGGCGACGAATGGCCGCATACATCGTTGCAATTGCGCCCAGCGAATGACCGACGCCGATGATATTGCTAAGCTGATGATGGTCGAGAAACGCAATCAGATCGTCGGCAAATAATTGCCACGTGCTCAACTCGGTCGGCGGCGTGTCATGCCAGCTTGGACGAAGATCGCTGGCAATAAGCGGCACGTGCGCCCCAATTTCTGCCAACATTTCTGAGTAGCACAATGCTGGATAGCCGTTGGCATGGGCAAAATGGATCTGCGGATTGCCCTCGCCAAACGTATGGAATGGTATTTCTGCGGGATTGATTTGGGGGCGTGGTTTTTTGTCACTCATACTGCTATTCTAACAGCGAATCATTTACAACTATATAAGAATCTATCCGTATTTTTCTGTTTAAGTGCCAAGGCACTTGGCAAGCCACTCTTTTGCCACGGAAATCAAGTGCCTAGCACTTTTGCGGATCACATTAAAGGGCATTATGAAAGATTTATCTCAATTACTCGCTAGCGTGCCACCCTCGGCCACGCTGATTGTTAATGACAAAGCGGCCGCTTTAAAAGCACAGGGCAAAGACATTGTTGCGCTTGCTGGTGGCGACCCCAATTTTGATACGCCTGCGCACATCGTCGAAGCTATTGTGAAAGAGTTGCGCTCAGGCAATACACATTATCCATCCCCGTCCAAAGGCACGAAGCCAGCAGTTGAGGCAATTGCGGCAAAGTATGCGCGAGACACAGGGTTGACGATCAATCCAAGCTCGCAAATCATTGTGACTCCGGGTGGAAAATGGGCGTTAATTTTGGCGTTAAGCGCGATGCTTAACCCCGGTGACGAGGTGCTTTATTTAGAGCCTGTTTGGGTGTCATATCCGCCGATGATTACGCTGTCGGGTGGTGTGCCTGTACCTGTGAGTTTGTCGCCTGATGATAATTTCACGATAACGGCCGATAAACTCCGCGCCAAAATCACCCCCAAAACCAAAGCCCTCATGCTCACCTCGCCCAACAACCCCACAGGGCGCGTCTGCACACAAGAAGAAATCGACGCCGTTGTCGAAGTTGCCAACGAGCATGATTTGTACGTCATTTTCGACGAACTCTACGAACAATTAATTTACGACGGCAAGCATATTCCCCTTTCAGCAGAACCTGGGATGGCTGAGCGAACCTTCATCATTAACGGCTTGTCCAAAGCGTATGCGATGACGGGCTGGCGTTTGGGCTGGCTCATTGGGCCTGAAGCGCCGATGAAGTTGGCGGCAAAAATGCACAGTCAGACAATAACGGCCGCTTCCTCATTCGGCATGTCGGCCATCGCCGCCGCGCTCAACGGACCACACGAAGAAATCGAAAAGATGCGTCTAGCCTACAAAGCGCGTCGCGACTACATGGTTGGCGCACTCAACGAAATCGATGGCATTTACTGCGCCAATATTCAAGGTGCGTTTTACCTCATGCCCCGCTTCACAGACACCGAGCTTAACTCTGTCCAAATCGCGGAGAAGCTCCTAGAAGCTGGCGTTGCTGGCACGCCGGGCATCGCCTTCGGCTCAAGCGGTGAAAAGCATTTGCGCTTTAGCATTGCGACGTCTGACGAGAATTTGGCAGAGGCGATGAAGCGGATTGCTAAGTTTGCGAAAACGTTAAACGCGTAGTCGTAATTCGCTATCGTAATCGTATTCGGGTTTAGAAAACATCTCGAATACGATTACGCGTTACGACAGCGATCACGAGCTTTTCAGGTCAAAGTTGTTTTAATAGTCGCTTCGGCACAGATTTATCCGTACACCACTCAATCACTAACTCAAAACTATAGTTGGCAAATAATCTTCACTTTGTGTAGCTTTTATGCTACACTATTTTAATGGATGAGTCAGAGATTGAAATTCTTGAATATTTGACACCCAGCCAAAAGAATCCATTTCGTAATTGGTTGCAAAAGCTTCGCGATAGACAAGCCCGCGCCAAAATTCGTATTCGACTCAATCGGGTGCGTCTTGGTAACTTTGGAGATTCGAAAAGCGTTGGCGGTGGCGTCAATGAGTTGCGTATCAAACATGGACCAGGTTACCGTGTTTATTTTGGACGTAGAGGCAATCGAATTGTTATTCTTTTGTGCGGTGGCGACAAAAGCTCGCAATCAAGAGATATAAAAATGGCACAATCATATTGGCAAGATTATCTGCGGAGATTGGAATGAATAATTTAACGACATCATACGTTGACGGCTTAATTGAAGATTTGAAAACGCCTGAAGAGGCGGCAGCATATCTTTCCGCCGCTTTGGAAGAAAATGACCAACAAATATTCTTGTTAGCACTGCGCGATGTGGCTGAAGCGCATGGCTTTATGAATTTAGCGCGAGAAACAAATTTGAATCGCGAAAATCTATATCGCATGTTATCAAGCACTGGCAACCCACAACTTTCTAGTCTAATGTCTCTTCTTAATAGCGTTGGTCTGAAATTGAGTGTAGAGGTTGAAGCCGTTTAGTTTTGGCTATAGCATTTTCAACAATCGCTTCGGCACAGATTTATCCGTACACCACTCAATCACTAACTCAGTCGCATTATGGAAAACTAAATAGTCGCGGAACGCAACGGCCATGTCGACTAGCAATTCGTCGGTGGGCACGATGTCGATGTGTAGTTTGCGCAGATAAAGAATGCCTTTCTTGCGGTCGAGTTTGGGATCAAATCGGCCGATAATCCTATCCTTCCACAAAATCGGCTGCGTAAAGTACCCCCACTGCTGTTTCGGCTTCGGCTTATACGCCTCCAAAATCTGATGGAAATTCCAAAAGAGCATATCGCGTTTCTTGGGATACCAGAGGCAGTCGAACGGGCTAAGAAAAGTGGTGCGGTCGGCGGTGAGTTGTTTATCGGCCGATTTCTCCAACAGATGCACATTGTCCTTATGCATCGCCATCAGATGCATGTTTCCATCCATCATTTCTGCCTCAAACGTGACAATCGTACCCTCAGCCACAAGCGCATCGATCAGCGGCTTGCTGTCCCGTTTGCGCATGTGCGTAAAATCGCCAATTGAATAGAGGGGGGTGACGCCGAGGGTAAAAACGGCCGATACCAATTCATGCTTCAACCGCGCCTCTCTGCTTTGCGCATTTCGATCAACCCACTCAGGCAAAGCCGTCTCTGTGAAATCGTACAGCCGCCGAAACTTTGGCCGATCCGTCACAAACAGTTCACCCTCATCAAACAACAATTCCAACCCTTCTTTATGCGGTTTCCAATCCCACCAGCCGTCTCCCTTGCGCGTGCGCGGCGACACAAAATCGCTTGACGTCACAGGTGCTTGGGCAACCTTCTGGCGAATCTCGCTGAGAATAGTGTCCGCGTTTGGCTTATCGCGAAACTTAGACTTATACCGTCCCCCCTGCGCCCGATATTCATCCATCAACGCCGCCGAATACGGCCATTTGCGCAACGGCAAAATACACGCCGCATGATACCAATATTCATAGCAGCGTTGCTCCGTTTCTGAGTTTCCATAAATGGCTGTGTCTAAATCTTGTCGATCATAATTACCGTGCCGACTCCACAAAATAATGTAGTGGCTTCGCGCAATCATCTGCAAGGTGTCTAGTTGAACACAGCCGAGCTGGTCGATGGTCTGGAATAAATTGTCTTGGGTTGGGGTCGGCTCTGAGCCGTTTGGGGTGGTTAGTTTTGCGGTGTGGAGGGCTACTGTGCGGAGGACGTCAAGTGAATGTGTCATGCCTCCAGTTTAGCGAACAGATGTTCGGGCGTCAATCTTCTCGTCGAATGCGTATTGGCGTTGGTTGACGTTGTTGTAAAACGGCCGTTAAACCCACCAAAAACAACAGCCCCAGCATCAACACAATCCAGCCAATCCAGTTAACATTAGTCGTGCCGCTTTCAGCATCAATTAAAGAAACAGACAATGGCGCACTGCCCAAATCCATCAGCGGCGCACTTGGCGAAGGAACCGTACAACCCGCTCCAATCCCTGTGCCTTCACTATCCTCAAAAAAAGCTGTCTCAGGCGCAAATCCCGTACTCATCTGCACCATAACCGTAGCAGTTGAATCGCCCACGCGCTCTGCTTCAAGCCAAGCCACCAAATCAGGATGAATTAGCGTCCACAAGCCCGATGTCCCATCTAAGGTTGCTGTTCCTAGCGTAGTCAAGTTCGCAGAATCCATCATGCTAGCCGTATTGGCCGAATCCCACGTCAGCGTACTTTCTGTCCAACCATCAACAGAAACACCATAAATGTCTAATGTAATTGACGCATTCCATGTGCCCACACAAGCACCTGTCACAGGGGCTAGGGTAAATGTTGCTGACGTGATTTCTTCTGCCTGACCCGTTAAATCAAACTTAAGATATGTCGCGCGATTTGTTTGCTCAGTGCTGCTCCCAATAGGCAACCCCTGTTCAACTAACAGAAGCTGATCGTTCAAATTGCTGGTTGGGGAGTTGCGATCCACGTAGGTGTCTTCTGAAGGTGTAAAAATACCGAGGGTATCGGCCGATACTGACGTCCAAAAACCCAACGAAAGAACACTGAGCAACAAGACAAACCAAAACAAAGGTATAGACATCTTCTTTATAATCACAATACCCTAAATCATAGTACACACGCCAACCAGCGGACTATGTACAAAGCGTTAAAAAACAGAAAAAGCCGCTGACAACATACGTTATCAACGGCCTAATGATTGTTTATTCTTGCTAACGGCTGACTAGCGGAGGCTGCGCCTGTCGAAGCCGTAACGTGGAAACCCTAAACTCACGCTACGTCGATACTAACTTTGCTAAAGATAATCCTTTAAGAAGACCCGTATATGAGGCCTTCACCTTGGCAACAGCTTCAGGCGTACCTTGCGCCACAATCTCGCCACCACGCTCACCACCTTCTGGCCCAACATCGATAAGATGATCTGACACCTTAATAATGTCCAAGTTATGCTCGATGATGACGACAGAGTTACCCTTATCAACCAAACGATTTAATGAGGCAATTAACTTCGCCACATCATGCGAATGCAAACCAACCGACGGCTCATCCAAAATATACATCGTGCGCCCCGTCGCAATCTTCGACAGCTCACGACTTAGCTTAACCCGCTGTGCCTCACCGCCCGACAACGTCGTCGCAGGCTGACCCAAACTAATATAGCTCAAGCCCACATCCATCATCGTCTGCAAACGACGGCGAATCGGCGGAATATTCTCGAAGAACTCAACCCCTTCTTCAATTGTCAGCGCCAACACTTCAGCAATATTCTTGTCTTTATACGTTACCTGCAACGTCTCACGGTTATATCGCGCCCCACTACAAATCTCACAGGGCACATACACGTCTGGCAAAAACTGCATCTCAATGCGATTCTGCCCCTGCCCCTCACATGCCGCACAGCGACCGCCTTTTACATTAAAGCTGAATCGCCCAGGTTTATAGCCGCGAATTTTACTTTCTGGCATACCTGCAAATAAATCACGAATCGGGTTAAACAAGTTTGTATAGGTTGCTGGATTTGAGCGTGGCGTACGGCCAATTGGACTTTGGTCAATACGAATTACCTTATCTAAAAACTCTAGCCCTTCGAATGACTCATGCTTACCAGGCTTTTCTTTTGAGCCATAGAAATTTTGATAAAGTCGCTTGCTCAACGTTTCAATAACCAATGAGCTTTTGCCGCTACCGCTAACCCCAGTCACACAAACCATCGTGCCTAAAGGAATTTCAATCGTCAGATTCTTAAGATTATTTTCCGCCGCGCCGCGAATGATGAGTTTTTCACCCGTTCCTTCACGACGTTCGGTTGGCACGGCGATTTTTTCGCGGCCACTTAAATACGCACCTGTTAACGATTTTTTATCTTTCTTAACTTTTTCTGGTGTGCCCTGAGACACAATCTCGCCGCCAAACACGCCCGCGCCTGGCCCCATATCAATGAGCCAATCTGCACTGAGCATCGTTTCTTCATCATGCTCAACCACAATCACCGTATTCCCCAAGTCACGCATCCCTTGCAGCGTTTTAATCAGCCGCGCATTGTCTCGCTGATGCAGGCCAATGCTCGGTTCATCCAGCACATAAAGCACGCCCATGAGACGGCTACCAATTTGCGTGGCTAAGCGAATGCGCTGCGCTTCACCGCCGCTGAGCGAGCCAGCTTTACGATTCAGCGTTAAGTAATCGAGTCCCACATCAATTAGAAATTGCAGGCGTTCGTTTACTTCTTTAATGATAGGTGTGGCGATAATCGACTGTCGCTCAGTAAGCGGCAATTTTTTGTCGTTGGCTAAAATTTTCACCCACTCAGAGGCAGACAAAACGGTTGCGCCACTAATCTCGCTAATCGTTTTGCCACGAATATCTACCCCACGCGCCACGGGATTTAAGCGTGTGCCTTCGCAGGAATGGCAGGGGCGATCAATCATATATTCGTCAATTTTGCCACGGATATAGTCAGAGGTTGATTCGCGATAACGACGACGCAAGTTGCCAATGACCCCTTCATATTTGGTCTCGTAAACGCGCGTCGCCCCATCCCGATTTTTATACTTCACTTTGATAGCTTGCTCGCCGCTGCCATACAGCAAAATCTGCATTTGGGCTTTGTTTAGCTTGCTCACTGGCTGGTCAAGGGGGATGTCGTAATGCTTGGAGACAGAGCTAATTAATTGCCAATAGTAGCCTTGTTTGTCATCTGTCGGCCACGCAATGATTGCGCCATCACGAATTGATTTTGTCTTATCTGGCACAATCAAATCTGGCTCAATTTCGCGGCGCAGACCTAAGCCTTGGCAGTCTTGACACGCGCCATGTGGGCTGTTGAAACTAAAGGTGCGCGGTTCGATGGCGGGAATGCTGGTGTCGTCAAACGCGCAGGATAAATGTTCCGAATAAGATTGATCTGTGGGATTGTCTTTGTCAGTCACGTCGTT
The DNA here is from genome assembly GCA_036873875.1 of Laminaria ephemera. Classification (NCBI taxonomy): domain Eukaryota; class Phaeophyceae; order Laminariales; family Laminariaceae; genus Laminaria; species Laminaria ephemera. Next base: position 6,505 of record JAYJMJ010052036.1, on the reverse strand, counting down.
GACCAGCACATAGCCACCGCCCATGCCGAGCGCGGTTTCGATAGAGTCTGTCAAGCGTGTGCGAGCAGCCTGTGCTTCTTCACTTTTGTCGTCTGGTTCGTGACGAATGACGAGACGATCGACAACGACTTCGATGGTGTGGTTTTTGTAGCGATCGAGTTCAACTTTGTCATCAACTGAAACGATGTCGCCGTTGACGCGCATGCGCACAAAACCTGCTTTGCGCACGTCTTCGAAGACGGATTGATGATGCCCTTTACGATCTTTGACGAGCGGCGCCATAATTTGAATGCGCGAATCGACGGCCATTTGGCTGACTTGGTCGGTGATTTGTTCGGCCGATTGGGGTGCAACAGGGCGACCACATTTAGGGCAGTGGGGTACGCCAATGCGCGCGAAGAGCAGACGCATATAGTCATAAATTTCGGTGACTGTGCCCACTGTCGAGCGCGGGTTATGGCTGACTCCTTTTTGATCAATGGACACAGCAGGACTGAGGCCGTCAATTTGATCAACATCTGGTTTTTCCATTTGCCCCAAGAATTGACGTGCATAGGCAGAAAGGGATTCGACATAGCGACGTTGGCCTTCGGCGAAGATGGTGTCGAAGGCTAACGATGATTTTCCAGAGCCTGATAAGCCTGTAATGACAACGAGCTTGTCGCGGGGAATTTTGACGTCAATATTTTTTAAATTATGCTCGCGTGCGCCGCGAACGGTGATGTAGTCTTGAGCCATAAGGTTTTTTGTGGGGGTTATATTTTTACCAGAACAAGTATTCTATCATCCGTGTCAAGGGTGGGCTATAAGAGATATATTTATGGGAATTTTTTAATGCAATTGGCAAGCTATACAGTCGTTATAAACGTGGATAGGAGAGAACAGGAATTATTTTTAGGATCGAGACTTAGATTACTGACTTGTTTAGTAGCGTAGTACGCTACGACAAGACGAATTCACAACTTTCTAACTGATGGAATTATTTGCCTTTGAAGTTTGGGGGGCGTTTCATTATGAAAGCTTGGATGGCTTCTGTGAAGTCGTCGCTTTGCACGAGTTGGCTTTGCGCCCAGCCTTCTAGCTGGAGGCCGCGATCGATGTCGGCGAGGCCGTCGATGACGCGCTTTGCCATGCCAACGGCTAATGGGGCGGCATGGCGTAGGTCGGCGATGAATTGCTCAACGGTTGTTTGCAGATTGTCTTGGGGAACGACGGCGTTGAGCATGCCCCATTGTTCAGCTTGTTCAGCAGAGATTTGTTTGCCTGTGAAGATGAGTTCTTTGGCGCGAGCGACGCCTGCAACGCGCACGAGGCGGGTTGTGCCGCCAACGTCGGGAATGAGGCCGAGGCGGGTTTCTGGGAGGGCAAATTTTGTGCCAGTGGCGGCGAAGCGTAGGTCGCAGGCGAGGGCAAGCTCTAGGCCAAGGCCGAGACAGTGGCCGTGGAGAATGGCGATTGTGGGGAGTTCGAGTCTTTCTATTTGGGTAAATGTTTGCTGGAGATCGTCGGTTATGGCACGCATTTTGTATTGCCAATCGCTGCCCCATTCTTCGGCGAGACGCATGAAGCTAGTGACATCAATACCTGCGCTAAAGGCTGCGCCGTTGCCGCGAAAAACGAGGGCGCGAAGACCGCTGGTGCGTGTGGCTTGGGCAACGGCCGATTTTATATCCGCGATCATTTCCAAGCTAATTGCGTTCAACTTTTTCGGCCGATTGAGCACAATCTCAAATATATCGTCGTTAATGGTTGTCTGAATATAATCGCTCATTGATGCATCTCCATTTGGCGTAATTGTAACGTATAAATAGCGTGGTGTGAGCGAGTTGCAGGTTTTGGGCTGCAAGTTTACAGTGGGCGCATGAAAAAGTGGCTTGTACTCATTTGTCTATATTTGCTTGGCTGTAACGACACAGTTGCAACCAATAAACTCAGCGTACACCTGTTGCTCGACGATGGTCGCCAGCAGTGGCCGACTGCGGTTTGGGACGAGCATTTAAGCGTCGCGAGCGAGGCGGTTGGCGACTGGGGCTTTGTGGTGGAAGTGATTACGCTAGACGATTTAGACGTGGCGAAGTGGCAGACGTTTATGGATTTGTGCGCAGCGCATCGGCTGACGCCTGTGATTCGGCTAGCGACGACGTATGACACGGGGCATGATTTTTGGGTTGCGCCTGAGAGGGATGAAAACGGCCGATATTCCCCCACCGCCCAAACCTACGCCTCCTTCCTCTCTGCACTAAACTGGCCGACCGACCCCATGATCATCATCGGTAACGAACCAAACCACGGCAACGAATGGAGCGGCAAACCAGAGCCAGTCGAGTATGCGCGATTTTTTATCGACACCGCAACCGCAATCAAACAATCCCTGCCAAACGCAAAAATCTTAAACGCAGGCCTCGACCCCTACACGCCACACACAGGCAGTTTGCCCTTCGTTGACGGTCAATTTTATATGGACGCGGAAAGCTTTATGGACGGCATGATTTTGGCAGAAACAGACGTGTTTGAATATGTTGATATTTGGGCAAGTCATCCATATCCGCTGGGGCCATTCAGCGCACCACCTTGGGAGCAAGCGTACCAAATTGATTGGATCAATGACGCAGGCAATCCCCATCGCTGGCAGTCGTCAGGATTAAATAATCGAGGTGTAAATGGATATGAGTGGGAGTTGGGAAAATTGGCGACGTATGGCATCGATCCTTTGCCTATCTTCATTAGTGAAACGGGCTGGCGTCATGGGGAGGGTTGGCCAAGCGCGGAGACGGTGGCCGACTATGTGACGTTGAGTTTGGTGGGGAATGATGGGAAATTCCCCCATTATCCTTCGACAGGATGGATACCTTGGCTAGACGATCCGCGCGTGATTGGCGTCACCTTCTTCGCGCTCGACGGCCATCCCAGCGAGTGGACACACACAAATTGGGTCACGCTCAATAAACAAGGAAACATAATCGACAGACTTGCTCCATTCGACGCTTTACGCAACGTGCGCAATCAGTTACCATAATGGTATGGATTCTGAAGAAAATAACGGCCGTTCAAAAGGCGGTCTCATTGGCATTATTACATTAATTTTGACGCTGCTCGTTTTAGGCGCACAGCAATTTTTTGGCATTGATCTTGGTAGCGTAACTGACACAGGCACACCTGTAGAAGTGCAACCAGCAGAGACAACCAACGACCGCGCTAACGACGACGAATTCCCATTCGACAGCAGCCCATCGCCCGACGCATGGTACGAAATCTACTTCACCGCGCCCACCTGTGCCCCGCTCGAAGAACGGGAAGAAGGCGTCGATGAATTTGTCGCCGACGACATTCGCTATGCCGAATTTCAAGTCGATATCGCAGGCTTTGACCTTGATTCTAAGCCCATGATCGACGCACTCATTGAGCTAGAAGATCGTGATTTATCTGTGCGCGTCGTCGTCGATAACGAACACACACCAAAAGAGACTATCAATCGCCTGCGCGTCAACGGCATCAGCGTCATCGAAGACAACCGCTCCAACTTCATGCACAACAAATTCATCATCATCGATGGCCGCTATGTGTGGACAGGATCGCTCAATTTCACCACAACGGGCGTCTACTGCAACAACAACAATATCGTGCGCTTTGAATCCTACGAACTCGCCGCCAACTATCGGCGCGAAATGGATGAAATGTACAACGACCAAGCATTTGGCCCTCGCTCTCCCAACCGTACACCAAAACGAGAATTTGATGTGAATGGCACAAATATTGAGAATTATTTTGCGCCCGAAGAGGACATTGCCTTTGCCATTGCCGATGAAGTTGCCAAAGCGCAAGATGAAATTCTGTTTTTGGCATTCTCCTTTACTAGTGATGAAATTGCGGATGAAATGATTGACCGCGCGGAAGATGGCGTACTTGTGCAAGGCGTGTTTGAAGCGCGTGGCTCGTCAGCAAAGTCTAGTAAATATGGCGAAATGCGCATTAGCGACAATCCAAATATCTCTGTGCGCACAGATGGAAACTCGCGCACGATGCACCATAAAGTGATTGTAATCGACGGCCAGACAGTGGTCTTTGGCTCCTACAATTTCACTGATAATGCTGAAAACAGCAACGATGAAAATCTGTTAATCGTGCATGATGCAGAGTTTGCGAGTTACTTTATTGAAGAGTTTGAAATTGTTTGGGAAGATGCGAAATAGCGGGTGTTAGGGATTGGGGGCTGGGGATTGGACTCCTTCTACTCAATCCGACCATTCTGTAGAGACGTCGCCGTTGGCGCGTCTAGAATGTATAAGTTTTAAGTCAAATATAAAGGGACAACTATGCTTAAGTTTATTGAGCAAGCCAAGGAGCTAATCTTTCCGTCTGTTTGCGCGAACTGCGGGCGGCTGGGGGAGATGATTTGTGATGAGTGCAAAAGTCGTATTGCGTGGCTTGAGGAGCCGATGTGCCAGCTTTGTGGGAAGATGTCGGGGAGAGAGGTTTGTGGGGAATGTGAAGAACGGCCGTTAAATCCTCTCACCCAACTCCGCGCCGCCGCCCTCTACCAAGAGCCCCTAGACCGCATCATCAAACAGTTCAAATACAACAGCTACTTCGATCTCGCCAAACCGCTTGCTGGTCTCATGGCGCAACAGTTTCCCCGCTGGTCAGAAGAGATCGATCTCGTCGTGCCTGCCCCCTTGCATAAGAAGCGGGAACGGCAAAGAGGGTATAGTCAGTCTCATCTGTTGGCGAAAGAGTTGGCATCGGCCGTTTTTCTCCCCTACTCAAACACAGCCATCCAGCGCGTCCGCCACACCCCACCCCAAGTCGGCCTCTCCAGCACAGAGCGACAAACAAACCTCGTTGACGCCTTCATCGCCGACGAAAAACAAATCTCAGGAAAATCCGTCCTCATCATCGACGACGTCGTCACAACAGGCGCAACCCTAGTCGAATCAGCCAAAGCAGTACAAAAATCAGGGGGAACATTTATTTTTGCCTATTGCATTGCAAGGACTAATTAGTTTAAACTAATAAGGGAAGCCGATAGACATAATGTTCAAATGAAACTCGACAATTCATTTGAAAACAAAAGTGGCGAAAATTAATAGACGCTTCTTAATAAAAACCACTTTTGTAAAGCACCGCGACGGTTCTACCCAATAAATACTTTCTGCGGTGCACTTAAATTCATTTCGACATGTGTCGCCCCTTAGGCTTCTCGCTATCTAGAAGGAGATAAACATGGAACTATCAATCAACACCCGCAACATGAAGATGACCAAAAAACTTCAGAGCTATGTTGAACGAAAGACTCAAAAGCTTGACAGATACGTGCCAAATCTCGCCTCCGTACATGTAGACCTCACCGAGGCAAACGCCAAAAACAGCAACGAACGACAAGTCGCCCAAATCACCATTCGTGACAGCAGCGGCACCATTATTCGCGCCGAAGAACGCAGCAGCGACCACTTTGCCGCCATCGACCTCGGCGTCGATAAAATCTACCGTCAAATCAACCGCTACCGTGGCAAACAACGTCGCCACCGTCGCGAAGCCGCCGCCGCAGAAATCGCCTTCCTCGGCGATCCCCTCCCCATCGAAGCAGAAGACATCGACGACGGCGCCGTCGTCCGCGAAAAACAATTCTCCCGTCAGCCCATGTCCACAGAAGAAGCCGCTGACCAAATGGAACTACTCGGTCACGATTTCTTCGTTTACTTCAGTTCAGAGTCAAACGAAGTAAACGTACTCTACAAACGACGTGGTAGCGGCGACTATGGTCTCCTCGCCCCAGAAATAAGTTAACAAACGCGCGGAGTTATGTTAACAACAAGCAAAAAACAATGCCTACCAGTTGACTTAACCTAACAAATCGATATTCTGATGGGGATGGCAAACGTCATCCCCATTTTTATATTAAGAAGAAAACTTTAATGGCTCACATTCTCACCATCTGTACTGCAAACATCTGTCGCTCCCCAATTTCAGAAGCCCTCATCCGCGAAGGCGTTCACAAACAAGGTCACACCGACTGGACAGTCTCCTCTGCTGGCACATGGGCAGAGTTTGAACGAGGCGCCGCTCGCTACAGCAAAAAGATTGCTGGCGAACACGGCTACAATCTCGACAAGCACATTTCACGCATGGTCGAAGACGCCCATCTCGCCGAAGCCGACCTCGTCGTTTGCAAAACCAGCGGTCATGCTGAATCCCTCCGCGCCGAATTCCCCAAGCACGCGCACAAAATCTACCTCATCTCCGAAATGGTTGGCAAACGCTACAACGTCGTCGACCCCTACGGCGGTCCTTACGATGGATATGTCGACATGTTCTTCGAGCTCCGCCGCATCATCGACGCTGGCCTCCCCAACATCATCCAACTCGCCGCCAAAAATCACGCCCTCCGCTAAAAATAAACGACACCCTAAATAGCTAAATACGACACGCTTTCAGTGTAAACTTTTTTACACAACCCTTGCCTCGCAAGTGGGAATTTCTAGCTTCCCAACATTTACCTTAAAACAAA
>JAYJMJ010051931.1:0-20678 GCA_036873875.1 Laminaria ephemera | reverse complement strand
TATTGGACACAGTATGCAATGATCGCATTGCTCTCATCGTTCCTTCTGGGTGTTTTCTAAGTGTGTGAGTTTTGCAACTTGACACGCGAGATAATTTCCCTTTTTTTTGTTTGTAGATTTTGGGATGAAGGTGAGAATCGAAACCACGACCTCACTCTTCAAAATCTCACGGTCTGCCGCGATGCTATTGTGAGGAAAGTACACTAAAAGTATTATGTTGTGTCAATTTTGCGGCGCTCCGATAGGTAGGAGGCTGCAAAGCAACCCTAACCCAGATTACCACAATCAATCCAAATTGCATGCCGTGTAGTTCGTATTTAGCCATGATCAAAACTAATGGGATGGCCTTGTTACTTCCTGCGGTTTGCGTGTGTCATATTCGCTAGGATGAGGCATGCCTCCATCATCGCCATGGCGACGAAACTGGCGCTGTCAGTGTTCTTCACGTCAGGAGCAGAGTCGGGTCCATGTCCAGCCGGAACTATTGTCATGAGCGTGGCCAACACGGATGAGCTAGAGATCCTGATGACTTCGATGAACTGCACCGGAGAAGGAAGTTTCGATGTAGCTTGGATCGGCAATGTACCCCTTGTACAAAATATCGAGATATCTGAACAGAAGACGTTGACTATCACCGGGTCACATTCGGATCTAGCCGATATTTGGGGCGATGGTATAGATGCCGGAGGTTCATCGGGCATGTTTAGGGTGTCTAACGGGTCGACGCTGAGCCTCTACAATTTGGTGCTCGAGGGAGGAACTTCTGCGGCTGGACCTGCAATCGACGCACGTTCTTCCAGTTCTGTGTATGTTGATGCGTGTATCTTTAGGAACAACAACGCTACCACGGGGGGTGAGATGTTTGACGTATGACGCGTCTGCGGTAAGGGTACACCGAATTGCTGTGAGGCTCCTACGGCAAGGAGATCGGTACCTTGGCTAAACACGAGTATTGATAACAATATATTGCATACTCAGTTCCAAGAGCCAAAGATGTAAGGGCTGCTGTTGTCGAATACAATCGGATGCCTTGTCAATCGGATACGTTTGACCCATACTTCTGCCCTTTCCGTGGGTAGCACACCGCAATACACGTAATACGAGGTAGCAAGTATCGGTTGAAGCGCTTGGCTAGAAATGTGCGCTATTAAGGAGGACCGGACTAATCAGAACCCACTATATACACAACTGATGTATATTCCAATGTTTTCACTAACCGTATTTGGTTCTGATCACTGTGATATGTTCCCCCGTACCAGACTGTTGCTCACATCGGGTTGTTGTCGTAGTGTGGCTTGATGCAACTCCATAGACACCGCGCCATGTTGGTGCGGCACCGAAATATTTGAAGTGTTCTTCCATGGGTGAAACACCCCTTCCCAACATGATGTAGCTATCGCCCATTTTCTGTTCCTATACATGATGCCCAGCCGAACGGAAGCCATAGTGACGTAAAAACAATACATTGTGGACTAACATAAATTGGGCTGGGACCTATTGGTTCCGGAGAAAGAGACCTGCTGCTGTTCACAAAAACGGCGAACATATGATTAGCTCGCACATGTGGCCGCACTGGGACGCATTTCGAACCCAGTGGCTTTACTTCGGATCTATTATGTTGCTCTGCGATTTTAAGACCACAAACGGAATGCATACGCCGTGTGAATCGTGTGTGTTCGAATAGCTTGCGCAATATGCAAACCTTCCGAAAACCACGCCGTGCCAGAACATATTCGTTCGCCCCCGTGACTCCTGTCAACCAATAAAATAATGCTTCTCGTCGAGGTTATGTCTCTACGAGAAAACTTGAACGCGTGGCACCAAGTGGCTGTGAATACGACTTCTTCATATATGCGCATATTTCCCCATGCTCTTGTCCTTGCTCGTGTTTACGCACACCATATTATTCACTTTCTTGCTTCATTGCAGGTGCTATATACGCCGATTCATCGAAGATATACATCAATGGCGATTCCGTATTTGCGAATAACTCAGCGGAAGAAAATGGTGGTGAGGTTTAATCGTATGGGTGTCATAACCCCAGTCTGGTTGTGGCAAGTACTACGCGCGCCCTATCGCATGTCTAATTACAGTAGTGAATATTTTGCGATATGCTCGCCAATGCAATGCGCAACAGCGGTAGGTCCATGTTCTCCACGACAAAGTCCGAAGCTGTGGTTAAAGATACACTCTATATGATGTGGCCGTCTGCCTGTTTATAGCTTAAACTACCGCAGGCTACACTAACAACAAAGGTTACTTGTGTATGTTCCAAACGCACATGTGCAACATGTCGTAGCGAGTACCCTCAGGCAATGTACGCAGAAGGAGGCGGCTCCTGCATGTAATTGGACGAAACAACAGCATAAAACAGCCGTACGAACATGAATCTCTGCTTGACCCATGCATCCGTAAGCGTATGACGACCGGGTGATCACGGAGCACAGGGTGTGTAGGCCACAGAAGCAAATTCCGGTTGAAAGTTGAACACGTTCCTGCATCGATACCGAACGGCTTTCGTCTTGCCGGCATCCTTCGGTTGGCACATCCGTTTGGGGGTGGTGGGCAGAAATGTTGAACCCTTTGTGGGGCTATGTACAGTGACTAAGTAATAGACAAGGGCGGTGTCCAGCTTCTTTCATGGGAAATGCTGACACATGCTACGATAGAGGTGCACCATTTTGTTTCTCGGGCTCCTTACTTGAGGAGCTCTAAACCTCACCCAAAAACATATTCCGAGTAAACTGAAAGTGCAATCCGATGAGCAAACCTATGGCTTAGGTAAAAGAAATGTTCATATTGCAAAACAAGAACGACATTCCAACGGTTTTGGGTTAAGGAGCCCCGTCATTCAGAAAAGAAAAGCCGAAAGGTGCTACCTCTATGTAGCACGCGTCAGCGTGCTACCCTACAATTATCATTATACCCCCCGCATGTCGTACATCTCACCGTTCTGCTTCAGCTCGGATATGCCCACCTCTTCAGCAGCCCGGGTTGCAGGGTGCACCCCACGCTGTATTTGTCACATTTACTGAACGCACTTTCCGTCTGAATCCAAAACGGTTTCGCCCGTGTGGAACTGCGCTCCCGATTGTCGATGATCTACTGCTTGTAATTAGTGTTGGAATGTTTGCCGAGCATTATTTATAGGTTTGATGCAACGACGTTCTATGCGTTACTCCCATTTATCAGGAGCCATATTTGCCGAACAGTCGGAGGTTCGAGTGGACGGCACGGTTTCGTTCGCAAATAATTCAGCCGGCATTGAAGGAGGTGAGATTGGACGTAGACGCATGCCCCGGTGGATGTCCATCTAGCCTTGGTTAGGCTCCTCGTTGAAGCAACTCTGCACCGCACCCAAACCCGTGCTACGGACGCAAACGGAATTGAAACGCGACGAACAATCCCATGGCCCAGGTACGAATCGAAACGTACAGGAAAATACAACGGGTTTGGATAGGTTCCCAGGTGAGGAGCTCGGTGTGTCAGACCTCTTGACGCCATAAAGAGCTACAGCTGTCGTAGCACGCGTGTACAGTCAATGTTTTATGGCGCCTCACTTACGGAGCTCTGTACCTCGTGCAACACCTGACGTTGACCACAAATAATAGCAACCTGATGAATAATCCCATGATCTAGGTATCTGGCGATATATTTGGAAAACACAAGTGGTTGGGATGAGGATTAGTTCACACGGTGTGATATTCTGGGTGGTATGGGTTTACTCAGTGGTTGGTAGGGGGGGTAGGGTGTGAGCGCTCCCTGTTTGACGTGAAGGGGAACACATGCAGCAAGCGAACCTCTTCCCATGAGATTCAGCTCGGCCAGATAATACATCGGGTTTATTATCACCCACGGGTGGTATGTAATCCTCCCCCGCAATGTGTCCGCAGCAAAATTCGTCAGCAAATTACGCAAGTACACCGCATACGTTAGGATTGAAAAATATTGGTGTTGGCAGAGCATTGTAAGTGGTTGCCCCGTCACACAGCTTGGTATCCGGAGGCCGGGCAGGTTCACGTATACCCGGGTAACTACCTACGCGAGTGACCGGGTACGTGATTTAGCCGTTGACCCGCTGGTGTTGGTGTCAAGGCCTACTCGAATTACGGTGTCAGGATCAGCGAGAGGCCCGGAAGGTTAACTGGTACCAGGTCACCCGTGTTCGCGAAACAATCGTGATCCGCCTGGTTTGGTTCAAGTCCTAACGGACTGACAGCTTTTAACCGTTCGGTAATACCCGTCAAGGGCTAGGTTTTGTTTTTAAGGTGTGCACCTGTAGTGTCGTACAATATGATCCCGGCAACAAGAAACGCCCAATCTGAGGGGAAGCCTGCACCCTTACTAGGATATTGTGATACCGACCTTGAGCAACCATGGGTATTTGCTAATATCATTGAATTTCGTGTAGCGCTCGTTGAAAACGTGTCTAGTGTCCCCAAAAAAGTGATCCTTAGGTTCCTGTCGTGTTATTTCATTTCACGGGTCTACTTATATCTCAGTACGTAATTGTCCGAGCTTTACTCTTCGGTCGAGCATATTTACCGACCCACCGACCCTCCCTTACCCTATACACCCAGGTGCCGTCTATGCATCTTCCGCAGAGGTACATATTGTCGGTGAATCGTTCTTTGGCTACAACTCGGTTGGATCCCAAGGAGGTAAGAAAGGTCAGGTCCTGTTGGTCTTGTATATTGACCCATCCTACGATAAAGGCGAACCATTTATGGCCATTGGCTCCTCGCTTCAGGAGCTCTGTACCTCACCGAAATCGTTTTTTGGAGAATTGTATACTTGTTTCCCAATGAACAATTCCACGGATTAGGTACACAATGAAATAGTTTGCTAAACAACAATGAAGTTCCGACGAACTTGGGATAAGGTGCCCCGTCATTCCGAAAATGTTCCAGCGATAAGCTGCTTCCTCTATCATAGCACAAGTCTATTTCCCGGTACCCCTAGGTCCGAATGAAGATATTCCTACTGTAGCGGTTAATGCTCAACTTGAAACTTGTCCATGACATAGCTTTGCCCAAGGGGTATCAACCTCTCTACTGAGCTAGCGGTTCAGCTGCATATTTTGCAAACGAAATTTCTGTCGTCGTAACAACCAATTGTTGACGGTTGGCGAACTCTGTCGACGGTACTGAATGATTCACTGTGGATTCAAATTTTGCATCCTGACAAACGGTTAGTCAGCTCTAACGAACGCGTATATCAACCAAGTCAATCTGTGAACGCACCTTCAGGGCAGAAATAGACGAGAACACGATAACACTTTCGCGTGTCTGGTTCACAACGAGCGAAATCATATATGACTGGAAGTCACGATGCATATTTTAAACCCGGAAGACAAACGAGCTAGATCTGGCATATTTTTAGGTCGTACGGGGCAGGTGAGCTGCTCTCATTGCGCCAACAAGGTTTCCAAAAAGTCGGATACACTCATCTGCGGATCAGGTGGGGAAATCTACAGCAGTGCTTGTCAAACGAGATTGTTCACATGCGCAATAATGTTTTCAAGTGTTGTTTCTCTAGTGCAGCTTGACATCGCACGTTTTTCGCTGTGTGCTGTTCGCATTGTGTCGATCGTCGGACCTCCACCACTCCTGGACAGTCCCGGCAAAGTATGTAAGCGCGATGTCTTCGACACCACCTCCTGCTGTTAAGGCGCAGGGATAAATGTAGTCCAATCGACGTCACATGCACCAGATCTATGTAAAACGCTTGTTCAGCTGTCTTGAGCGTAAATGACGAAGACGGATTTTTTAACTGTGTTTCAGTTTTTTGTTGTGTCTTCGAACGCCCTCGACCGCTGTTCTGTAACACTTGCTGTCGCATTCTTTGTTTAGTTACATATCCAGAGTATAGTGTCGGAAGAAGATGCACACGCCGGCATGTTACTTCATTCGAATTACTACGAACTCTCTCAATCGCAATGTGTGCCACATGCAGGCGCTTTGTTTGCTCATAACTGCTCAATCTACATGAGCGGCAGCACCACGTTCGTCCACGACACAGCTAGGGAGCATGGAGGTGAGGGCGCAACGCTTAAGATAAAATGTAGCAGTCGCACATCGAGCGAGTAAGGCGTAGAGCAGACGCCGCCTATAGGCAAAGACCTTACTCGTAAGGGTTCCAAGGAAAGTTTTGATTACTCTAGCTCGCACCGTTACTTCGCCCTGCTAGTCGGTAAGAGTTAAATGACATATAATATGATGTTAGCAAAATTGACGTTCTTGTTATCGCCTTCGTACGATTTCTGACGTGATCGTCCGTGTCATGTACAGTTGGACAATCGGCGCTGCGCACACAATAGTCCGAAGCATCTGTTCTCGTATAGCATATATCTGAATCGTACAAGTAAAACCCATTGTTCATACCCTGTTTGAAAACCCCGTCTCACAAGTTATTCGAGAACGTGAGCGAGTTGTCTCAAATTATCGTATTTTCGAGCACATCAGAAAGACTCCTCATCCCCCCCCCCCCCCATCCTAAGGTGCTGTGTCCGCGTACGAGTCAAAGATATACGTTGACGGCAACTCTTCATTTGAGAGCAATTCAGCTGCCGAAGAGGGAGGTGAGGAAAGGCACGCTGCAGGCTTGGGGACACTTCTTCGTTGACGATAGCCACATGATCCTGTAAACGAGTTACACCGGCAATGTTCTCGCCTTGCCCGTACGTGGGTGCTGTTGTCCACACTTTTGTTGGAAAGTCCACTCTCATCACGTGGTCGGTACGAGGGTGACTGAGTCAATCACGGCCATTCCTGTGTAAGCGAGTAACACTCGCAATGATATCGCCTTGTCCGTACGCAGGTGCCGTGTTTGCAGAAGATTCAGATGTACGCATCGAGGGTAACACATCGTTTGCGTACAACTCAGCCGGCGATACGGGAGGCGAGAAAAATTGCACTCCCGCTCAGGCGTACCTCGCGCGTGCTACGAAAGGGCCAACACGTTTTGGGCGTATTCGTACATACTGACCGGGCACCTCAGCTGACGAATGACTCAGTGTCGTTGGAACAATTTCGTGTTATTTGTGTTATCCGCTGGTTTCTTTGTCTAACCTAGGCCATGGGATTGTTCATCAAGTCTCATGTTAATATTCTCCAACGACATAACGTTTTTGTGCGATCTCGAGCCAGAACTCCCCAAGTCAGGGGCCACATAATTGTCACGTCCACCGCTATCGTAGCATGCATCGTTTGTTCAGCCTGCATCAGCTACTCTTCATGCATCATTTGTCCACCGTGTAGATAACTACCAGCGTAGTCCGTAATGTACTCATGAAGCCTGATGTAAGAAGAATCTACTTTAAGCGATTACAAACCTAACCATAGGTTGGGATTAGAACCGTGGGTGTAAATCAAACAAGACTACGCACAAGATGGATACTAGTGGACCGCTAGGGTAAGAAGGCAACCGGCGCGGATTACACATCTATCCATTAGTTGGATTAGACCCGTATGAACTTAGGGTACGATAGAACGGGTACCCCCATTTTCACTGCAGAGTTTAGGCTCTGTACGTTTCTCAAAACAGAACTTTAAGCATTTTATGGCCGTGCATGTCGTGAAACCGAAATGCACAGTGAAATTGGCTAGCAACTGTCGCGAGTGACTCTGAGCCTCTGCCAAAAGAGACCCTCATAATTAACTGCCCTACCAGAGCCCTGGTTAGCGTGTAAATCGCACAGAACTAGACAGCGCCGAGGAACAGTACGCGACCGCCGTCGTTCGCAAATTTGGTCAACTGGACCATGGTGTTGTGCGACCGTTTAACCGAATATGCCTTGCTGCCATCCCGTTATTTCTTTTGTAGGGGCAATTTCCTCCGCGGCGTCGAACATATCCATGGATGGTTGGACTTTGATAACCAACAACTCCGCGTTTGGAAACGGAGGTGAGAGAGAAAGGGCCCATCATGTGACAAGGTGTGTTTCCGGTCTGACGAGAACGATTTGATCCAGTTATGAGAATCATGTTGTATTTTTTTCTTGCGAGGTACCCCGATATTCTTCCTCTCCAGAGGTAGTGGAACCTGTCCTGTACCCACGGACTAGTTGATGGCGACGACTTATTTTGAACACCACAACAACAGAGTTTTCAACGGAGTAGCCGGTATTGGTAGGATCAACTGGTTTACCGGGAAGCGCTAATTTTCAGCCACGCATGACATGCACGAGATACAATATTAGTCCTCACGTTTCCCAGCAGAACCTCTGCCATCCACGCCATCCCTAATAGCCTATAAGCACACCTAAGCCGTTCAGTCGTATCTGCGTCTATACATCGATCGCGCAAGCTTGCAGCTTACATATCGTCATTTCTATGGCTGGACCAGCTGCCTGAGGTATTGGAACGATGGCCTGGAACAGATGGATGCTAGCTAACAACAGCAGCTGGCGTGTGTTGTCGGATACATCGAAGTCTGTAGTGGGTTTCCGGCCGCACTATACCAGCTCGTACCTCCCGTTAATTGTGTCGGTCAATATTGTTTCGCCAGCCTCCCTGAACGGCACCGTGTGCATGTTAACTTGCGTGGATTGCAAACAACAGGTGTACCTTGCCCCCTTTGCGGAGCTCAAACGTATCTCGTGTCGATTGCACCCATGTACGACCAGCTGACCCATGCTTCGATACGGGTAACACGTTGTGGCCGTTTTGTTTCTGATTGACGTGGCCGGTGAACTGAGGAAATACCACATCTAAATTTCGTTGGAGTCTCATTTGCGGTTTTCCATGGTATTTGTTACACAACCTCGTAGGCCATGGTATTGTTCACTGGCTTCTGCGTTATCCTACCCGCAGGTGGTGTCTACGCGGCTCGTGAATCTGTTGTATACCTCTCTGGCGAGTCCCAGTCGAGCTTCAACTCAGGGGGAGAGCATGGAGGTAGGTTCGGCCACCCGATATTTTGTGTTGGAATGCCGGGGTATCCCCTGTTCGACTTGCGATGCCCCTGGGATATCAAGTCAACCCCACCCCGAAAGGGAACCTTGTAATATGTGTTGCCTCGTGCACCGACACGGGTAGTGCTGTTTCGCCAACGTAATCCCGATAAACTGGCCTCATCAGCCGAGGAGTTACCCAGTCTCTTTTGTATCTTATTCATGTGTTTGTAGGCCATTCGATATATGCCTAGGCCATGGGAATGTCTGTCCTGCTAGGTGTACGCCTTTTCGCAACGACTGTCGGGCTAGGTGTACGCCTTTTACCAAGGTTAACGTTTGAGTGGGGAATAGACACGTGCAACGGTAGAGGTGCACCGTTTTGTTTCTCGGGCTCCTCATTTGAGGAGCTCTAAACCTCACCCAAAACTGATTTTGAGTAAACTGAAAGTGCATCCCGATGAACAAACCCATGGCCTAGGTATACAAAAAAGGATATTGCAAAACAAAATATGACATGCCGGCGATATTGGGTTAAGTAGCGCCGTCAAGCAGAAAACAAAAAGCCAATAAGCTCTACCGTTGTCGTAGCACGCGCCTACAGAGCTTCTCCACAGAGGAGCCTATTGTACCATGCACCCGTCCTCGAGAGATGAGGTTTGGGGATACCGAGAATTCGATGAGAACCTTAAGATTATGTGAACGAAATCGACATCAACGTTTGTCCGGCTGTCATGTAACCCCATGCCAAAAACTCAAAATGATGACTCTCTAGGTCAATCTTCGAGCTCTCCCAGCTCGTGCGAACACGGTAACGTCAACGTGCATAATCTTTGTAGATTACAATTTTTTTCTAATCCGAAGGCATCACTCACATAGGTCCAACAGATCTCTCGTCTCAAGGTATGCGTTTAACGAAAAACACTCATCAATAGGCACCTTGCCATGACTGGCTGACAGCAAAATTGTTCCCTCCCTATCCCTAGGTGTCATGCGAAGTCATCGGCTGCGTTGATCCAAGGCGTTTTTGAGTTGTCGTGAGCAGGCCCCGAACACGCGTCTCCGTGTTATCGACTAACAGCAACAGCACCTCGTCCTAATCGCTAGGTGGCATGCACGTTGGTCCAATACATCGATTCCCTTGTGAAACTTTGTACTTCATATGTTTTTTCGTACGAATACCATTGACACGCATCTTCGTGTGATTGACTAACAGCACAGGCCCGTCCTCGCCAATATCCAGGTGTCATATGCGTCCGCAAATCGAAGCTGTACATCGACGGCAGCAATTCGTTCACCAGAAACTCCGCAGTGGAGAGGGGAGGTGAGGCATAACCTAGGGTAGGCGGGATGGCTCCATTTACACAGCCGATGTTTGGCGTCTAGCACGAACGATCATGAACCTCCCTCCGACCCCGCTTGTTAGTGCAACATAATAAATACTTCCTGGGCGATGGATACCGGGAAGTGAAGAACAGCACAATGTTGACACTGTTTAAGATATTGGGAGGACACTCGCGTGAGTAACCTTGTGCCGCTGAAACTGTAGGCCCTAGACGTGGGGCCCCTGCCGTAATTTTGATTGTGAGTATTGGCGTACTTGGGATTCGGCAGCTTTTCTGTCGTCAACATTTGTCTACAATATCAAGAGAAGCGATCCCACACGGCATGCAGTGTTCAGAAACGCTGGGCGGGTAGCAGGGCGCCACACGCGCGTTGAAATGTCGGTCTCGTGAAAATGAGCATAGCACAGTTAACTCCAAAGATTACATTTACAAGTTCAGGCAACGCTGCTGAAGGGAGTGGCGAGTTTCTATATTTTGCGCAGCACGCTCCGTAGTACAGGGGTGCTTCGTCATGCCGCGTTCTGGGGTCTACGTGACAAAATGCGCCAACGGCAAGCCGTGATCGCAGCACTCAAGGCAAGGTTTTCGTGATTACGTAATCAACGGACAAAGCATTCGGAAATGGTTCTCATGCCGGGATGTCAATATCGCGCGATAAATCGTTTTTGTCTGATACTCGGAAGGCCGATACAGCTTTATGCCAAGGAGTCGTGATGTAAAGACCCGAAGTGTAGGCATAAAAAATGAACATGATCGAGGAGAGAACGACACTTAGCGAATACCGGACACACTCACAATTTTATTTGCCACTCGCCTGCAGGTGCCCTAATTTCGCTTTCCAGTGAGGTACATATCAGCGGCAGTGTCTGGTTTGCCCACAATGAAGCAGCAGATTACGGAGGTAAGACGCAGGGGTTCGTGGCTGATATGATATTGTCTCGACACATTATTGCATCGGGCGCCGCAAATGATGTACGTAAATATGAGAAGGATGAAAGAAACACATATTCACCTCGAAAATTACGAGTTTACCCTCACGCCAGAGGGTTCACTTTTACACCTTCTTAACCACAGCCAGTGCGGCACACTGCAGAAAAGGAGTTCGTGGTCGGATCGTTGTTTGGTGTGCTACTAACGCTGACGGTATCCGTTTCCGCCCTCAGGTGCCGTGGCTTGGGTTGGCTCAGATGTAGACATGACCGGTGGTATATCTTTCGAGTACAATTCGGCGAAACTCAGAGGAGGTGAGAAATACCAGCGGTTGTTGTGTTTGCCCCAGATAGTGTCAACTATCAAGCGGCTGGCGGTCATCGATAGAACTGTAATGTGTTTGGCGTGTACTAAGTATTAAATACGCCTCGTCGTGGGCTCGGCTGTGTTTGAAAACAACCAGCCACACTCGTGCGAGCCAGGCGAGCAAAAAGGTTGTCGCGTCCAGGTGGTTGTTTGGGCGTTATCACGTATACCGAGTAACCAAACACCGCCATCCAAACCCAGCACACATTAACTGGAAATGCGTTCATCAAGCAAGGTTTAAGCTATGCAATCGTCCGAGTAAACGCGAATCAATCGCCACAGTCAAGCTGGTAGGCGTTGTGAAACTCGATCCGATCGCCGGCCATCCTTTTTGTGTAATCAAGTTACTCCTACGAACAATGCACTAAACCAAGTCCATTACGGTCGTACTGTGTCTCCAAAACCGTGTGTGCAGTTTTAATGGTGTAAAGGCATCCTGTTGCTTGGTTTGTTTGCCGGTACGGTGTGATGACGTATTGCTATGCCCACAGGTTCCTGTTGTTTCCTGTTGTTTTAGCCAATAACGTTGACGGTATTATAGTCTGCCCGCAAGTGCCAAGTTGTGTAGTCCATAACTCTGACGATATTCTGTTTAGTTCGCCGGTGCCATGCAGCTGAGTCGATCAACGTTGACGATCGTTCGTGCTGCCGTCAGGTGCCATGTTGCTTAGCCAGTGCTTTTCAGGATGTTTTGTTCTACGCGCTATTATCATGCGGTTGAGTCAGTAACGTTGACGACTGCGTGTTATGTCCCCAGGTGCCATGGAATTATGTCACTAGTGTTGACGATAGCTTGTTTTGCCATCAAACGCAATGGTATTTTGTAAAGAACAATTGTTCTGCTTGCAGGTGCCACCTTGTACAGCAAGTAAGGTTGGCAAAATTTGTTCTGCTTACAATTGTCGTGAGACAATGAGAACCATAATTTGCTCCGCCTGCAGGTGCTATGTTTTCGGGGAATTCAAATGTACGTATGGCTGGCCAAACATGGTTTGGCTACAACTCTGCAAACTCGTTCGGAGGTGAGACCGACAGCGGAGTGATGTGGTCACGGCGCCTGTATCCTCTGAAGGACAATCTCCTTTGGAGGACTATGTCATTTGAAGGACTGTATCCTTTGAAGGACTGCATCGTTAGAAGGACTATATCCTTTGAATGACTATATCCTTTGAAGGACTATTTCCTTCGAAGGACTATATCGTTTAAAGAACCCCATCCTTTGAAGGACTATATATTTGAAGGCCTGTATCCTTTAAAGGAATATATCCTTTGAAGGACTATGTCCTTTTGAGTGACTATATTCTTTGAAGGCCTATATCCTTGGGAGGACTATATCCTTTGAATGACTTTGTTGTTTGGAGAACGTCCTTTGATGGACTATATCATATGAAGGACGATATCATTTTAATGGCTATTTCTTTGGAGTGACTATGTTCTTTGAATGACGCTTACTACGGTAGGAGTGCACCAAATGTTTGTATGGCTCTTCACTTGAGGAGCTCTCTACTTCACCCCCAAAACAACTCAGAGAAGAAATGTAAGCTTAACCCGATGAACCATCCCATGGTCTAGGTATACAACGAATGGTGTTGTAAAGCTCAAGGGTATTCGCTAGTTCCTCATATGAGAATCCCCTCCAGCAAGAAAACGAATCAGCCCAAACGTGCTACCCATATCGTAGCAAACGTCGAATAGGTTTTCACACGTAAACGCCAGTGCATCGACAACAATACTTCGTGTGCGTGTTTAGATTGGAAACCTAGCAGCCCATCACATGCATGTGTGTGACAGCCCTCGTGGTGCACTGCTTCCAAAGACTTATCTCGTGCTGAAACACCTAGGACGAGTCGAGCGTGCAGATTGGCTTTCAACCGGAACTATAGATTAAACGTTTTTTTACCTTCCGCTGTCATCCCAACTTCCGCATTTTCCAGAACGCCATTGCCGCACCTTGGTCCATGTCGGCTAACCTGGCAGCAGGTCAGCACGCTCTTAGCTAGACCAAATTTCAAAAACAAAATTGGTCGGATCCACACAATTCGCATGGTATTGGTTTACGACTGAAGTGGTCACGGAAACTGTCCAACGTATACCTGACAAAAATGTCGTGCAGTGTACCCAAGGAATACCAACATGAAAATCCTATGTCCGTTGGTTGTCGCCTGCTGGCTGCATTTTCAAACATTTTCAAAGGCATTTGTGTGCGACACACGCTCTCGACCTCGATAGGAGTGGTCTCACAATGGCTCCAGGGGGCGTCTGGTCTAGGCTCGTACGGTGATACGGAACTGACATTATCTTTGGCAAGGGTTATATTTTGAGCACGTTGTTCCACAGCACGCTCCAGATCACGGCAACGTTGAACGCCCGATTGTGTCCCATTGACCATGTCAGTTTCCGAATATGCCTTTTTCGAATACTCTGAACCCGGACGTGGTATGGCTCGATGCCACATTGGGACCCGTCAAAAATGGAAACAGTCTACCCCTCGTGGCGTTAGCCTTGCCCTTTTGACTATGGTATCGAAACTCGCGATTGCTTCCCTCATCGCCTTGCCAGCTATAGTAAGCTTTGGAAACCCGCGGTGCTCGTTTCGCAAAATCGTTAGGTGCCGTACAGGGCCATACTGCCCTGATAAGCATGGAGGGCAACACTACTTTCATCAACAACACTGCCAAGGAAGATGGAGGTGAGTCAGATAAGGTCCTTGGACCATGTTACTCTACTTGAAAGTAGTTCGTCCACAACGTACGGATGTAGGTGGGTTATGGTTACGGACCGACTTTGCACCATTAGTAGGATGTAGAGAATTCCGGAATGAGCATCTCAAAGAATACTCCTCAGGGCTCTATATGAAACCATTGGAAAGGTTTCGGCAGGGTCTGGCGATAATGTACCACGCGGCCTGTGTATTATTTACGTAGGGGTTATATTGTTGGTGTTGGAACAATGGCAACAACATCAAGGGGTAGAGTCAGGGTGACGCGTGCTACGATACTGGGTATTAATAGCACTTCTTGGCAATTCTGTTTTCTGGATGACGGGGTTCCGTATTCCGATATCGCCGGAATGTCATTGTTGGGGCGCAATATTATTGGTTGTGTAACATGATCATCGGATTGTTCATCGGGTTGCACTTTCATCTTACTCAACGTTCGTGATTGGGTGAAGTATGGAGATCCTCAAGAGAGGAGCTTCGGGGTAAACACGTGCAACCTCTCCCATAGCTTGCGTGTCGCGTTAGGGTTGTCAATACCAATAACAACGACTACATCTTCACTGCATGCTTGTCAACGACCAGGTGCCCTGTATTACTATACTGGAGAGGGGGTAGACATTGTCGGTGTCACGACCTTCTCCCATAACACAGCCCGGTGGCGAGGAGGTGAGCATCGCGACGATACGTCCTCATATTGTCCGACGTCCTTGCTGCTCCTGAACGTTTGCAATGTCGTTCGGGTGTCCCTCAACTACCTTCAGAGATCGAACTGGCAGCGATGGCTCATGGTACAGTCTCCGTGTAGGAAACCAGGGGTCTTGTCGGGGGAGTGCTTGAGTGTAGCGGACACCGTCTGGTGCATCAGCGGAATCCTATATTGCGGCGCTGTGTCCGTCAGTCCATCTTCGGTTTGATGTTCAACTGCAGCTGGGCCGATTGTTGAGATAGTTGTACGAAGTATAGCGCTTTCTCGTCAAATCTGAGACACACCAAGTACAGTGTCCACGTTATCTTCAACGTTT
Organism: Laminaria ephemera; assembly: GCA_036873875.1. Taxonomy (NCBI): domain Eukaryota; class Phaeophyceae; order Laminariales; family Laminariaceae; genus Laminaria; species Laminaria ephemera. The sequence goes on along the minus strand of JAYJMJ010051931.1, from coordinate 5,402 downwards.
CAATTGACCCCGACAGCTCATTTCCGAAATCAAGTTTAGTTCGGTCCTCTTTACCACAAATGGTGTTTGCATGGTGTTTGTAACCACCAGAATTATCGGTCTTCGTGGTTTAGGAATGTTTACGGATTATTGTTTTACCCCTTTCAGGTGCCGTCAGTGTCGTGTCAGCAGCTATTCGCATCGCGGGGACCACGGAGTTTTCGCACAACACGGGCTACGACGGTGGTGAGAAATTTCCTCGATGTTGTGGCGAAATTCGCGTAGGGTTGTTGTTAGGGGTAGTCTTAACCCAGTCCCCTGGGCTCTCCGCATAGTTTAGAGTATAACGGCATCAACAACCCTCCTCGCCCCTTCCCTCCGCGTAACTTCCGTCACGAGTCAACGGTCAACATAGACGTCCTCGTACCCTCCACTCCCGGCCCGGTACCCGCTATTATAGGGACAACGACTTGGAATCAGGGGCGATCAATGTTTCAGCTGTCAGAGAGTTTCACATACAGACACCGAAACGGTGATATAAGTTGAGAGTAACCAGCCTATGGGTCTGTGGTGGGTTACCGCTAACCCTCGTCTCTTGAACGTGTCGCTGATGTGATCACACCGCAAGGAGGAACCTCCATTCACAAACGTTGGCTTAAAAACGAGGAAACGATCAATTTAGTGAGAAAACGTCCTGTCGCCAACACGCGAAACAAGTCTAGGGCAGTACCGGACAGCGGTACACAAAGCATGGCATGAGGTGTGATTCAGCATTAGACTACAGGCCGGTTCATGCTGAATGTGCCGTTTTTGTTCCCCTGCCGAAGTTCACGCAGTTTTTTTGGGTTAAACTCTGAATTGTTGCACACCTGTTCTATGAGCCCCTGCCCAACCGTTACCAAATGGGATGTTTTTGGGGGGAGGGAAGTTTTGGCCTCCTTAGACCGCAAAGTTTCCGGCGAAAAACCAAACCCCAATAACACCCCATCGGGTAACGCTTCGACCAGGTCACATAGAACACGTGTACCTAATTTCAGGGTCTGCCTAGAAAACACGGCGTGAACTATGGCACTTTGTGCGGAAAAATAGCGCAGCTTGATGCACTGTCTCGTAATCACTTGGTTCCGGTATAATACCGACTTCAGGGCTCAATAGTTTACTTGATATCGATACACCTACGTCAGGTTTGCGAAAAAAATGAAATGAAAACGCCTGACGGATTTTGGCCTTTCTGAAGGCCTATGGTTGACGGAGACACATTTTCGCCACCAGCCCCATCCATAGGCCTTCATTGTAAAACCTGTCCATATCACCCTTATCCGCTGTTCATGGGGGTCAGTATGATACCAAATATGTGGCATTCGAGTAGATATTGCAAGAGGGACTCACGGCGGAGGAAATGGCGGACCTTTAGCGTGAACCAGCTTGAACATATACCAGAAGGGTAAGAACGGAAGGGCGACCTGCAATCGCGTATAATCATAGGCAAAGTACACCGTTTGCTACCTCGACGGGAGTGGGTGATCATGCGGCGTGACTTATTCCTTCTACAAGTTTTTTCGTGTCAATTTTATACACTTGGTACACCCGATCTCTATTATCCTCTAGTCGTTTACGCCTTAAACGTTTTTTATGGAAAAAACAGTCTGCGATGCTATTAACAGCGCGCTTGGACAATCATGTAGACCAACTATTGTTTCCACAATTCCACGCGGAATATTGTGTCGGTATAGTGCGTACAATAGAATAAGAAACGCCCGTTGCCAAGTTCAGGTGTGAAGTTGACAAACGTACCGGAAGAGTGGGAGTAATGCGGATTTTGCAGTCCGTGTGAAATCTCCATCAGCTAACTGCATTAGGCTAGGCTGGCCGCCGACACTCCCACAAGCCACTATAATACGGCAGTAGTTGCAGTCTGATGTCCTACGTGCATTGTTCGATTAATGATGTACCAGTATCAGTGCCATGTATCGTACTATCTCGATCCGTCAGCTGTGAGTAGGACTGGTTGACTGGTCGATACTCGACTTTACCATGCCTGGTACCAGATATATATTAGAGGGGGACCAGGGACATGGCTGACAAGGGACGTGCCCGGTACGCATCAGCACCAGCAGTTTATTTATCGTTAACTGGTCAGGGGTCAGGGTACGAGTATGCCAAACCGATCCCACGCCACACACACCCCGCATGCATGCTGGTATTCGGCGAGCTGGAGGAGAGAAGGACTGTGATACTCATACTCCGGAGTAAAGGAGATGGGGCGGACCTGCAACATGACTCTAGGAACAAACAAGGAAAGCCGAGGACCGCTGGTTTTGAGTACGAGCCAAAAAGTCAAATCCGGTCGAAATAATGGGTCGAACGTTTCGTTGATATCGATTCACGAAGCCACCGGGAACGCCAGCTACACTCTCCAGTCTACAGAAGGTCCAGCCGTGTTCCTCCTTACACACAGCATGGCGGGAACAATATCCAATTGAAATGCTGAGCTATTCTAAATGGCCTCCTCGATCTTGTCGGTTGGCTGCTTGAGTGTCCTGTGGGTTGCAGGCTCAACACATCAGACACACCCCCTCTCGCATTTCGTTGCTTTTTTTGTGTATTCTCCAAGGACTTTCATATTTTGGTAGAGGGTAAAAATGCATGACGCGAGTGATTTTTTGGTCGTCCCCCCCTGGAATGCTAGAGCCCCTCTCATCGGTGCAACACTTACTCAAATCAAGTTGACTCTACGAACCCTTGACGACTTGACATGCAACCAGCGGCAGAATCGTGTCCACATCTGGCTCGTCAATCCGACGCCGGGCTCATCGCGATCTGTTCAGTGTGCGTCGTGCAATGTGCATTCTAGCCCGGCGACAGACAAACATACATACATACATATCTGGTACATGCATACATACATACATACTTACATACATACATACATACAAGATTTCCCTTCGGAGACGTGTTACAATAATAACGAGGGCGACCCAAGAAATAAGGCCCAAATTAACCTGACTGAACACTCGTCGTGTATCTATCATATATCTTTTGCATGTTTTGTTCATGTAAGACACTGTATACATTATAGCGCTGAAGACGTGTGTTAGAAATAATGGGGTGGTCACTACATCGAAAACTAAAACTCTGAGAAGTTGAGAAGGTAGAAGCAATAAAAAGCGTTAAGATAGCACAGCACACTTAGCTCTTGTTGTGATATAGTAGCACAGCAGCAGCAGCGAAGCAAAAGCACCGAAAAAGTAAAAATGTGGTGGTTACATAGAAAACAAAAACTGTGAGTAGAAGAGCGGACGGAAGCAAAATATAGTACTAGGATAGCACAGCACACTTAGTTCCTATTATAAGTAGACCACAACAACAGCAGCGGAGCATCAGTGCCGAAATTTTTCAAGGCTACGAGTTAAACACTCAAAACGTTTTCGCCAATGGAGCCGAAACGTACTCGTATAGCTATCATGTCGTACAGCTACGTACGTACAACAGCTTGAAGAGGAAACAGCAGCCTGCCTAGAGCAAAAACAGCAGTCATGAGAGCCACTAACGAAACCAAAAAGAGGCACAAAAAAACACGACTCTTGTATCTTGTACGGGCAAACATTTTGACAGATAATACAAACTCACACATATAAATAGGTAGGCAATCTTCGAAGTAGGCAGAGTACGAGTCTATAGTAGAGCCGGGTGAATAGTACCGCTGCTCCCTACAATGCCGCTAGAATCGCTTGACACCCCTGGAACTTTTTATTTTAACTATATACGTATGTCAAACCTATTCCAATAATGCTGGTATCCTGCTTAAATTAGTGCTGGTACATTGGGCTGGCACATTCCGGCACTATTTATAGCCCCTTGTAGACAGACTACGCGTATACAGTGGTACACGACTAAATAAAGAGCAAATGCACAACACCCTCAGAGACCACATCGGAGGAGCAGCCAGTCGTAGACACATAAATTCGTACTGCAGCAGAGCAGTAGCAGCAGCAACAAGAAGGCATAGCAGAGCAGAGCAGGATCTTTCCCGATTCAGCCGTGTTTTTGTCTCCCTGTGATGTTGTCTTGCGTTGTCAAATTTCGAGTTATTTTGCTTAAAGGTATGTATACGTGAGCTGTTATTGCTTTAAAGATATGTATGCGTGAGCTGTCGTTGCTGATCAAGTACGGGCTATCTATAGTGCCGGTTGAAGGTCGCCGTTGCTGTCTATAACGCCGGCAGGATCGCGTGGCACGACTGGAAATCCTAATGATAGAACAATGTATGTCTAACCTTTTCCATTGGTGCCGGTGTCCTACTTAGTGCCGTTATATTGGGCTGGTGCATACAGGCGCTATTGGGCGTCCCATGCAAATAGCATACTCGTACAACTGGTGTGAACAAACAACCCTACCCCACAGCAGCAAAGCAGCAGAAAGCTACAGACACACTCAGAGCAGCAGTAGCAGCAGCAGCAGCGGGCAGGCGGAGCAAAAGCAGGACCTTTCCCCCAGCCACCGTGTTCAGGAATTCCTGTGGCGCTGTGGCGCTGCCAGTGTCGAGCCCTGCTTGAAGGTATGGATGCAATACTTTGCTGTCATTCATTGATGACAAAAAGTACGGGCTATACAGGTACAGTGCCTGCGTACGTCACCTCAGATGCTGACGCTGAAAGCCCGCCTGCTGCGGGCTAGCCGTGCTGTGCATCGTACATCATCTCCTCCCGTCAGCTACTGGCGTTAGAGAGACAGCCTGCTCGGGCTAGTCGTCCTAAGGTGAGTGATTAAGCCAGCCTGCTTGGGTTTTTCCTAGCGACCACACCAGACGTATGTTTAAGTGTATTTTCATACATCCATAAATACATACATACATACATACATACCTACATACATACATACATACATACATACACACATACATGCATGCATGCATGCATGCATACATAAATACATACATACATACATACATGCATACCTACATGCATACATACACACATACATACATACATACATACATACATACACACATAATACATACATACATAAATACATACATACATACATACATACATACATACATACATACATACATACGTACATACTTACATACTTACATACTTACATGCATACATACATACATACATACGTACATACATACGTACGTACATACGTACATACATACATGCATATATACATACATATATGCATGAATACATACGTACGTACATACATACATTCATACACATATACATACATACATACATACATACATAAATAATACATACATACATACATACATACATACACACATACATACACACATACATACACACATACATACATACATACACTCATACATACATTCATACACATATACATACATACATACATACATACATACATACATACATACATACATACATACATACATACATACATAC
>JAYJMJ010051724.1:0-20707 GCA_036873875.1 Laminaria ephemera | reverse complement strand
GTAGTAGTAGTAGTGGCAGTAGTATTAGCAGCAACAGTGGTAGTAGCAGTAGTAGCAGTAGTCGTTCTAAAGTATCGAAAATGGCAGTAGTGGTACTGTAGTAGGAGTGCAAATGGTAGTACTCCAGTATACTAGTACTGCTATTAATAGTACTGTACTATATTACTAATGGTAGTAGTACTAATGGTGGTAATAGTATGATAGACGCGTGCTACGATAGAGGTCGCACGTTTTGGCTGAAACGTTTTCTAAACGACGGGGCTCCATAACCCAGAGTCGTCGGAATTCCGTTTTATTTTTTGCAATAACTATCGTTGTATACCTAGGGCATGGGCTTTGTCATCGGCCAGAACTTTCATTTTTCCCCAACTCATTTGTTTTAGAGGTATAGAGCTCCACATGTGAAGAGCGTCACGAAAAAAATGTTGCACCTCTACCGTAGCATGAATGTATCGAAAATAGCGGCACAGTAGTAGCATGAATGTATCGGAAAAAACGGAGGATACATTACAGGTCAGGTGAAAGTGTGCCGTTAAATTATGCAAATGTGGATATAAACAAAGCAACCTGTTCCGATTGTCTCTGGTATCGTACCACCCCTCCTGTGCTGGAGTAGTTATTGAAATGGACCATCAGAAGTGACTGTGAGACGAATGTTGTTTCGCCAGGTGTTCTCTGGCAAAACTCTTCTCGGTGACAAGCAGTCCAAAAGGCACGTAGTTACGACGATGTGGGTTAAAAAAACGAGACCACATCAACAAGTTTGTTGTTCAACGTGGGATGCGGTTACACAGACGAAACCTTCATCAAGAACGTACAGAGGTAATCTTAGACAACCCTGTGGATTGAGAGATCGTAGCTCGGACAGTGAACGCCCGGGGTGGGAGGTGGTTGCCGAGCGTACTCAATGTAGTCAGTAATCATCTCGGCCCTTATTAAAGGGCAAACACACCAAGAATTCGTTTAGCAAGGCATGTAATACAACGCTCCGTCTCGAAAGTATTTAGTCTAATGCTGCAGATACGCGCACTCCCACCAGTACGGCGTGCGCCAGAAATCCCCAATCTACCGTAGTATGCAGGAACGGTGCTTTCCGTTGGCAACTGGCATCCCACGACAGGCGCATACACGGCGACATGGTTACCACTATGCTGACCCGTCCCACGCTTTAAATGCTCGGTCGAAAAACACCCCACCCTTTGAGGAAGTACGTGCCTAACCCTTCGTGAGACGTACCCATGTTTTTCGGGACGAAAGCCTTCTAATACAAGTGCGAGAATTGTTGCAGAATAATGCGAAGTGGCGCCTCCCCTTTTCATTCTCCACAATTTGTGTCAAAGCCAAAACCTTCGCAGCAGTGAATGCATTGCTTGTTTGCCATCGCCTGTATCGACTCTACTTCTTCTGCGCATAGTCGCACATACCATGTACAGGAGTAGTCTTCGTCCACATTTGTAGGGATGTTCGTATTTTCGATTACGACGACATGATGATGTAAATAGTCTGAAATGTAAGGCATACCTTACGCAGAAGAGTGGAATGTGTAAGCTACACCTAAAGTCCGTAAGTTCCGCCAAACTACTGAAAACACCATTGAAAGACAGAAATGCGTTCGCTTGCAAAATTCGGTCCTTCTTCGAATGCGATGTTGAGAGCTCCTTCATATCTGAGCCTTAGGAGCACAGCCTTATCATTAGATTAAGGTGCGCTTACTGTAGATACCCGTTCTAGCCAATGTCCTCTCGTGTCGTTTTTAATCTGGAAGGACATACCACTATTATTGTCAACCGATTTTGACTTTTTTTGTGTGTAACGTTGCTACACTACATCTGCGTAAGCTAGATTTCTAATTGGGACCAAAGCTTATGATAAGTTTGGTGGATTGCTAAGCAGAGGGATATGTGTGCCAACATGACATATTTTCAAAATCGGTAGTTCGCGGTGCGTTCGTGTAGTATGTGTCCTCTCTGGGTTCGAGGACATGTATAGGGCAGATGACCCGGGGTCATTATGTAGATATTCTCCTTTTACTAGCTTGACTCTGTGTTTCTGACTTGCCTGTCGGTACGTCGATTTGATGGAACAATTCCAGCAGTGTTCGTATATCTGCTGTCTCTTGTTGAAATATGCTCAGGTAGGCATTACTCGGCATATTTTCGCGGGGTATCGGTACGTGATTTTTGAGGGTGACTTGGATCTTGGCTGTATAGTTGTGAAGTTCCTCCAGGTAGTACATATTTCCATTCCACTGAAATACATCCGGGTAGTTCTTGAGGTCATACCGCAGTACTGTGGTTGAGGCCGACCAGGAAGCGCGGATTGATGGTTGTGAAATGTCAATCGTCCATTCGGCAGAAAATAAATACAGGCAGGCATGCTTCGAAATATCCGGAAATTGCAGCTTTGGCTACCACGAGCGTTGAAGACTGCAACCATGTGAATTAAACACTTTTCACCAATGAGACAGAAGTCTGTATAGCTACCACGCTCTCATGTCGCACATACGGGCGGCCGGGCTCTCCCAATTTTGGGGCCCTTGTACAATGTGCAGTAAGGAACAGACATTCCAAGCACCCTTCGCGAGGTCGAAAAGCCGCGCTAAGCTCCCAAAATGTAATCGCACGTGGAACGTTGCCAAACCCAGATGTGTCAGACTTTATTAGCAAGTTTTTAAATGAATAATATCCCGCAAGATCCCTAAAACGTTGACGTGTGCTACGATAGAGGAAGCACTTTTTGGCAATAATACGTTCTGAGTGACGCGGCTCCTTCACCCAAAATCGTCGTAATGTTATTCTTGTTTTGCAAATCTACTGTACATATTTTTTACGCCTAGGCCGTGGGTTTGGTAATCGGGTTGCACTTTCTTCAGCTTCCCAAAAGGTGATTTTTGGGCGAGGTATAGAGGTCCTGAAGTGAGGCGCCTTAGAAAACAATTAGTGCATATTTACCGTGATATGTGTTGATTGCCGGATCATACGCTGGTACAACCGTCTACTGTTGCGAACTGCGTAGGCCTCGGTTTAAACCACAACAGTACACGCAAGATCTTCAGAACGTGGACAGGTCCCCACCTTGCTTAACCAATCACTATATCTGATGTTGTTATTCACTTTTGACTTGACAGTATACTCTTGTCGCTTCTTCGACCTCGCCAATATTCTGTACCTACTCGCTCTTGACCCATACAGACATACACGCAGTCGGCGGCGTACTACTGTTACGAGCAGCTTACACATCTTGACAGCATACTGTCGCTTACGGTATCACCTATACTGTTCGCACATAGGCTATTTACGTAGCCCATTACGGGCGTATCCGTAGCCGGCGGCAGCCGCCAGTCCTTCACGGTGAAGACTCGCGCGTGCTCTACTGGTATCGCACAGTATATCATATCACGTGAGGTACCTACACCGGTTGCGGGCAGGAAAGGATGGGTTCGTCGTGAGGAGTGGGGCGAGTTGGATCTACACCTTGTGTTCCACCCGGCCTGTGACGCCGTCTACCCACCAGCGGTATTAAGCTCGAATACTAAAAGAACTGCCACTAATTTAGGCATCCAAAAACAGCAAAGCAATTTACCCAAATGTTGAAGGCACGACAGCACAACACGAAAACAACGGTCATGCCGAGTGTCAAATAACCAAACCTAACAAAGATCACGTCACCCGTTCGCAATGCTAGAATACACGCCATTGTACACATTGAAGAACATCCGGTCATTCTCTCGCGTACCACAGGGAGACGCCGTCGTCTACCTCGCTCGGGGCCATTCACTCGCAAGTTGATTCACTAGGCCGCACCGTCGTCCGTACTGCAGACGGCCACGTTACCCGCTCACATTGTCCGAAGTCAAGTTATCGTCCGTGGTGCGAACTATCAGGTCAAACCTTCTAAGCGCAAAACTGCAAGGTATCCTGTGTTAAACGAAATCTCAGGTCACCCGCTGGCAAACGCACAACACCACGGACACATGCTACGATAGAGGTGCACCAGTTTTTTTCAGAGGCTCCTCACTTGAGGATATCTGTACTTCACCCACAAACGAATTTTGAGTAAACTGCAAAAGTGCAACCAGATGAACAAACCCATGGCCTAGGTATAACAAAAAATAATTTTGCAAAACAAGAATGACATCTCGACGAATTCGGGTTAAGGAGCCCCGTCATTCAGAAACAAAAATTCCAAAAAGTGCTACCTCTACCGTAGCACGCGTCCACGATGTCGTCCACGTTGCGAAAGGCCAGATTATCACGTTGCCCTAACCCCGGTGTCGCCCACGCTGCTAAATGCCAGGCCAACCCCTTGCAGTGTACCAGGTACAAAGCTATATTGCCGCCCACGGCGCGAAAGGTCAGGCCACCCCCTCGCAGTACACAAAGTCACGGCGTCGACCACGTTGCGAACGTTACGGCCACCCCCTCCCATTCCATAACGGTACGATATCGCCCGTTATGCGAACGGTCAGGTCATCTCCTCGATGAGAACTAAACCGCGTTGTCGCCCACGTTGTGAAACGTCCAGCCATCTCTTCACGTTACACACGGCCTACATTGTCACCCACGTTGTCAATGGTCACGCCTCCGCCTCCCATTCCAAACCTCAAGTTTTTGTCCTCTCGGCGAACAGCCAGGGCATTTCCAAACGTTGTCCAACATCGGCGTACTGGAAGCTTTCCCGAGAACGACCAAACCCAGACCACCTTGCCGTTTCCGGCCTAGAGGGTGGGGTACTGTACCCATAGAGTGAAAAGGGACTCATCACGTATACGTATAAATCAACCTTAAGGTTTCTGGATGGTGGTGCAAAACGTCGACGTGCGCGAATTCAACCTGGAGACAGTTTTCTGTGGGTTTAGTATCACTGTACGATCACTTAGACGATTACGCGGTTTGTTAGCAACGATCTAGAGTTGTGCGGTTTGTTGGCAACGATCTAAAGTTGCGCATTGTCAGAAGGGGACATGATATCGGGTGATTTACAAGCCGTTGTTCAGTTGGTTTCGGCAAAATACCCGATAGCTAGCCGGCGATACGCAATCGTTGACGAGCCTTGTTCTAAACCCGTACTGTACCGTTTTGCTCATTTTTGCTGTCTTGGGTAGTGACTCCATTCCAGTGTCCATCCTGGTTAGATACCAGGGAGGAGGTTCGAAACGTATCCCACTCCCTCGATGTGTATTCCTTGCGTTAGCCTAGGAATAGGGATAGAAGGTGGACCGGGGAACATGTTCGTGTCATGCCTGGCAGGGTGATTCTCTAGCAAGACAGTCCCTATGGACGGTAACAAGTACCCCTTACCTCGTGCATCTATCTCTCCATACTCGTCCATTCTGTCAATGGATAGCGCTCGTGGACACGCCAGAGCATACAGTAGTGTACCTGGTACACGTTGAAGACAGGTCGCGGCCTTTTAACAATTTGTTATGGAAACGTAGAAAGTAGACAAACAAGTCACGTCCGACCTATATGTGTGATATATTTCACAATTTAAATTCTATCGTCACTTTAACTTTCCGGCTGAATTCGCAAGAGGTTTTACCCTCAGCGACCTACTGGACAAGCCGTGGTCACAGGTGTCTTCCCTTCCCCCCGCCGGAATTTGCGTTTGTTTCTATCGCGCATAGATATCAGCATTACCACGTTTCAGATTTATATGCTCGACGATTTGCATCGAATTTCGCCATATCACGCCCTCGCGCTTTCGGCCTGTCAATTTGTAAGAAATAATCCCTTGTGAGATTCGAACCTACGACATCGACCTCAAAAGTTACGCCACTTAATATTCAGCCACCAGGGACGCCGTTCAACATGCACCTGCCTGTGCGTTTGTACGCAGTTCGCGCTGATAAGCATACGGTCTAAAGCAACATCATAGTCGGTTTGTAATGCAGCGTGATACGGATTGCGACGTAGCTGTCTGCTGCGATGGGGCGTCAGCCAACACAGCATCTGCTGGACACAATAGAACTTCTGGGTTTAGAACAGGTATATGTAAATTCAGATATACTCGCGCGTGCCGACGACCAACGTCCAGTCGATGTACATGCCGCCGACTAAAAGGAAGAAACTCACCGTTTACATAGCAGCTGCCGACCTCAAGTAGTGATTCGCACGGCTTCTTCGAGGGAAACATTCGTGTTGTTTTCTTATCATTCCCTTGCGCTAAACTGCTCATTTTGGTCCAAGGAATATACCGCTAACCTTTGCTCTAATCGTATCGTGGTCCACCACCCTCCCGTGCGCTGTGAACACGGCTTGCAGGACCATCGCTTCGACCGTCGTGCTCTTCCAACTGTTGGCGAGAGTTTGTCACGGATTAGTGGAAACATGCGAGGATCTACAGGCGGCATTCGACTTGACCAAGACCCAGGATGTTGTCATCGAAATGCACCCCTTGGTTGAAATTGACTGCCTGGATCTGACCACGATGAGCATGGACTCGAACACTCTCACCGTCGAATCTAGCGAAGACATGGACAATTACTCTGGATACTCGACGCTGAAGCAGGTACGGTTTGAGATTAAGGACGGAGCGAAGGTGTTTTGGGGAACGAATGCGAAGCTGTCCGGGCCAAGAAATCAACAAGTCGATGGGGGAGGAATATTTGTCGGAGAGGGTTCGACTTTCCGTTTCCAGAACCATCTGTACATGAGCGATTTTGGTGTACAGACCCTACCCGACGAAGGTTCCGACTACGCCTCGTACTTGCTCAGTGGCGGGTGCGTCTACACAAGCGGCTACTTCAGGGTAGACGGAGAGGCAACGTTCACCGGCTGCCATGTGAGCGGTGGCGTTGGCGGTGCTCTGTACGTCGGAGAGCAAGGATCCGTGCAGTTTAAAGGAGATTTGGACATGTTGGATATGACAATCTCCGGCGACACTGCTGGAGACGGGGCAGGTATCTACAACGACGGCAAAGTCAACATCAAAGGAGACGCAAGGTTTGAATCTCTCGATGGCACAACTGGTGGGGCCATTTACAACGGGGAAAATGCTGAGTTCCGCTTCAAGAACAATGCCACGGCCACTTTCATAGACTGCACGGCGAATGATGGCATCGCAGGGGCGTTGTACAACAAAGGATACTTCAAGTTTTCCGGACCGGCTTCATTTAGCGGCACGGGTACCCCGGCTATAGTCGTTTCTTCCGGAGCCAAAGCAGTACTTTCGGCGAATTCTATCTTTGAAGACACGTACACGACTTTAAGACCCGCAATTTCAGTTAGCACAGGAGGCGAGCTTGTAATCCCTAGCTCTGTCACGTTCCCCGACAGCGACACGGACTGCAGCAGGGTGAAATACCTGGATACGTGCTAGCGAGGGGGACGTTGGAAGCACACAAATTTTCTCCCTCTTTCCGAGAGGGCTCACGCATGGGGGGGGGTCTTGTCTCATTGAAACTTACCCTTCCCCGCGGCTAACACTGTTCTGGGTTTGCAGTTGACTCTACGTAGACCGTGTGTGGCGGTTGCGGGGAATGTTTTCTATTGTGTAGCCTCGTCGCCGGTATTTGGTTCGGTCAACCTAGCGTGACATAGGGATTTAACATCCTTAAGGGGGTGGACGGAATGGGGCAAATCTGCGTCATACGTTCGCCAGGCTGTCACGTGACAGTCGTACCGGGATGAAAATCTTAAACACGTTATCATGTATTATACCACCTGGTTCTCCTTCGTATATGCCCCGCTCCGCCCCACCTCCTTACATCGCAATTCATATTTATCGTTTGAACAGTCGACTGTACGGTACGGCGGCTTTGGTGGGACTTCCCGTTTTGTGGTTTGCGTGGTCGCTGTTGCCGTCTCGGTGAGGGTTGCTTGTCAGAAACCACCTGTAGTGGTGGCATGACTTTGTTGCGGGAATGAGCTTCACGAGGGAATGCTTCGACATTTACGTGTGATGCTGTCAACGTAGCAGTAGCACTGGGCTGGAGACGTAATGCGTCTCGTCACCGTGTATCGTAGCAAGTGGTATCACTCTTGTACATTCCTCCCTCCATTCTACTCCCTTGCTCCTCTGCTCATCATTACTTATTGAGCAATTGACTCTACGTGGCGCTGGTGGTGGTGCTTGTCGTTATAGGTTTGGCGTTGTGGTTGTCGCTGTTTCTATTTGTTTTTGATGTGTAGAATAGCTATATAATTCCGATGTCGTAGCACATGGTGTATCGTCCGGTATCCCCCACTCTTCTCCCTCCAGTTACCTCTCTGAAGATCTGACTGTACGTGGTCCAGTTACCTTGTTTGAGCAATTGACTGTACGTAGTGGCGGCAGCGGGATATGTCATCTTGGGCTTGGCGCCGTCTTCGGGAACATCGCCGCATCCACTGACACACGCTACAATATAGGTGGCACGTTTTGGCCAAAACGTTCCTTACTGGCGGGGTTCCTCAACATAAAAACTACCCAATATCGTCGGTAATACGGGTTGCCGGACAAAGGCTACGATAGAGGTAGCACTTTTGAACAATTGTTTTTGTGAATGACGGGGCTCCTCAACCCAAAATCGTCGGAATATCAATATTGTTTGCAATTTGAATATTTTGTATACCTAGGCCATGGGTTTGATCACCGGGTTGCACTTTCCGTTCACTCAAAATATGGGTTTGGGTGAGGTATGAAGCTCGTCAAGCGAGGAGCCTCAGAAATATAACGGTGCCCCTTTACCGTAGCATGTGCATTTATTTTTACGTAATTTACTTATTACGGGGGAACGCAGTAATCAGGACCAAATTTGGTTAGCAAAAACGGTGGAATATATAGTTTTTTGTGTATATCGTAGGTCCTGATTACTATGGTACTATGGTCCTGTGTAATAGGTCATGGCGTTGTTGATCGCGACGCATCTTCTTTTTTTCAAAACATCAATGTTTGGGTGAGGTTTAGAGCACCTAAAGTGAGGAACCTATCAAAATCTAGATGAACACCCTACCATAGCGGGGGAGTTGGACAGGGCGGTGACTGGGGTTCTTGGTGAGTATGAGTTTGACGCGGAGAAGTCCGCAGCCCATTTGGTGCTGGCATTGTGGTAATGGTACTGGGACGAGAAGAGAAGTAGGAACACCGTGCCATATATCGTAGCAGGTGTTCCTGCCTCCGGTATGCTCTCTACCTCCTTGCTCTCTTCCTTTCTTCGCACGTCATGCATGGTTGGGGCCGTGGCCCCTTCGTTTTGTGTCGTTGATTTTCGTGTTAAGGTTGATACGACTGATCCATTCCAAATGTGTTTTGTGGTTGGTTTCATTGCTAGCGTCTTGCCTCGTGAAACAGAAAGCGGGGCAGCATCAAGAATAACGTTTTCCATTGATTGGGTTTGGTTCGTGCGTTGTTGTACTGTCTGGGTGTACCATCACGGCTCCACGAGTAACGATCCAGTACACACTGTTGTACGGTATTTGCCACCGAGTACATTATGCGTGTGTATGTATATCGACATCATATCCTCATTGTATGCTCGTTGTTGCCGATGGGCCCCGAATGTGCATCCATTCCCGCCTTGAAAGTTGGTTGTTCACACTGTATTCTTGTTATTTGAGTCCGGCCCCATTCTGAAGATCATATCCGACCTTTGAGACGGTTGGAGCCACTCAATAATCCGTCTGGTTGCTCTCGTAGATGTCGGTTATTATCAGTCGTCCACTGAGGCAGACTGTTGTTGGGCACAAATTGGTAAGTTTACCGTTACAGGCTTGCTAACAGTTTGAGTTTACCGAGGCACGGCAACACGGCCGCCGTCATAGGGCAGTGCGGCTACCGTCTCTAACTCACGACGAATTGTGCCAGAAACCACGCGATGCACCTTGTACTCGTTTTATTACTCTCTTACGTGGATGCCGGCCGGGTTGGCCGGTATCGCTCTCTTGCAGGACTCACATCGACTAATGGGGAAATCTGTGTATTTATGTTGACATTCTCCAAACGAACAGGCATGAGTTGAACCCACATAGGCCAGCGGCTGCAATAAATAACTGAAGCCTAACACCTCGTGTCTAAGGGATTGGCGTAGTGAATATTGGCAGCCCCATACTGTAAGTAGGTCGTTGGAATTCAAAGTCAAAATATCCAGCAGAGATGCTTCAAATACACTCTCCGACGAACTGAAATTCAAACAGAGGATGTGTCAATCATCGTTCATCTGTCGACTGTTAGATCGTGCAGTGGTATCGACGTCAAAACCAAAGCAACAAATAGGATGAGCCCGTCACAGAGGAACCGTCCAGTAGCTGGTAAGCAAACCGCAGATAACGCATTAAGCTACACATGGGCATGGAAAAGAGCCAGGAAAACTTCGCCGTCAATATCCTTGGAAAGCTTTTACTCCGAACACAACGTGGCAGACAGTGTGTTTTGTTGGGCTTCACTAGCGATCTACCGCCGAACGCCTGCGGGCGACGTGGAGTGTGATCAAAGGGTACAGTCGTAGGGTGACATCACGTGTGAAATGGACAACACGCGGCATTCCAGGCAGAAACGTTCACCTGCAGTCTCACACTGTCGAACACCTTGAAGAGCCTAAACAGAGCAACATTCTCCTCGACCGGCGGGAGCACTGCCGTACTCGCTCGTTGGTCACGGTCTTCACACAAACAGTAGACCGCGGACAAAGTATACCCTCGCACCAGACATGTAGTTTGTATCAAATTCGACGGGCTTTCCGAAGCACGCACTGTAGCACATCCACACCACGGCCGGCTCGTCGCGGCTTGCCCCGAAACCATTACCCATGCAAATCGGTGAATTCTCCTATGTGTCATGATGAGACGAGTTGTTCACAATCTCGAAATCCAGAGGTTTTGCACTGATGCTTCAAAGTCAGTACCGCGGGGCGGAGCTTGGCAGGGCGGAGCCTGACGGGGCGGGGCAGGGCGGGGCGGGGCGTGGCGGGGCGGGGCGGGTTCCGGGTTCTACAGTGTTGGGCGATGCTCTTCGGGGCGAGACCGGGCGGATCGGGGAGAGGCTTGGCGGTGCAGCGCGGGGAGGTCTTCGTCCGTGCGTGTTTGGGCGGGGTGGGGCAGCGCCGCGCGAGTTGGTCTAATGGGTTCGGGTTGTGTATTGTGAGTTGAACATAGATGTTGCATAAGTTGGACAGCGAGCTGTTTATTTATTTTTTCCCTGTCCGGAAGGCTGTACGGAAATCCTCTCAAACCGTCGCAGGTATGTGAATGAACCGATTGCAGCGGGACTTTGTCCTGTGGCGGACAGAATCGAGCGCCGACAGGCCGCTGTGTCCGTGCAGTGGGCACTCGCATAATGTTTGGGATGTTTGTTTTCGGGCGTCCTATTGTAAAGGGCTCCACCCTTTGACGCCGGCTGAGTTGAAGTTGAACTTCAGACCCTTTTGAGCGCAGCGGGTAGTAGGGATATTTCATGTAGGCTGCTCTTCTTCCGTACCGGAGGGGACGGCGAGTCACCAAATGGTTGGCACGGCCATGGACGTTCTTATGGAGCACGTTGGATGGAGGTCTTCGGCCGTGACGAGCAAATACACAAGGTCAACCGCATAAGCACCTGCGCCGAAGAGGAACAAACGTTCCGCCACGACGGCATTAGTAGCTGCAGACGCGTTAATACTGTTAGAGCGGTACGCCGAACAATACGCAACGTTCCCACGGGACAATCGACGGCAGCAGAACCCATAGGGTGCTATGCTAGCACGTTGGGGATATTACGGACGAGGAGGAACCCGGGGAAGGTATAAGAGATAACCAAGCTACAACATTCCAAGCGACAACATTGAACTAACGGGGAAGCGATGACAGGTTTGGGTGTAAGCTGATGCCGCAGCAGAGAAGCTTTATCCGTGCAAACATATACAGGTTTTATGCTTGCGACGCAATGCTACTACATGCAGTAGTCCGAACCCAGAACTGATGGAACCCCAACGGGGCCGGCCCGTTCGCGCGAAAGCCTCGTTGTTGTGCGGCTCGAGTGACATAGAGGTTCGCACTTGTCGGGCGATGTCGCAACTCTTCAACAATGCGACAATTTTAGAAGGGGTCAGAGTAATACAGACCATCTTCCTCTCCCATCGTCGGTGAAAAGGTATACTGCCAACAATGGCACCAGCTTTGTTAGTGATCATTCTTCCGGGGTATCTACTATCTTAGACGAAGTAGCGTTTAGATTGCCACCAAATGAACGCGAGGGTAGCAACCTTGCGTGAAAGCCTCCGGCTGATTACAGCAGGCAGACCTCATTGATGACGTAGCAAGCTGGGTATTGTGAGTAAGCTAGGGCGCAACGTTACAGCAGTATTATTGAGACGCTGCCGCCTTATGTTCGGAGTAGGCCATGGGTGTTCAGTAAGTTGACGCTCGCAACAGGCACCACGGGGATCTCTAAATTGCGAACATGTTGCTGCCCGATAGGTTTCCACTCTAAACCCGAGGTAAGTGTATGTTGACATGTGCTCGCTGCAATCAAGGCAACTATCCCATGGTTTTATCCCGGTCAGTAGGTTTTCTATCATTTCCCAGAATCTGGAAGTTGTAGTCAGACCACAACACCCAGTACATAAAAAAGCACAAGCCTGAAGAAAGTTTCTTAACCATTTATAAACTCTCAGTTTGATGGTCCCGTAAGCAATCAGTATTCTCCGGCTACTCTTCCCGTACTAAGTGCCGGCTCGTGATGTCCAAAACTGGCGATACGAACTACTAACTACATCAAGCTGCCAGGTAACTGGCGATATGAACTACTAACTTCAGCAAGCTGCCAGGTAGCTGGTCATGCGGCTAGAGAGCAGGGCTGTGACATTGTATGGTGAACAAGTATCTCTCGCGGCCGTCGTCCGTTAAATCAGATGTCCCAGGACCTCAAACATGTCGACCACCGCAAGCATGATCCCAAACAAACGATAACTACTTTGTTTCCAAAGCCCGGTTACCGGTTGCCACGGGGCTTAGGAGAACAGACCGACCGTTTCGTAATATGTTTGAATTGGTACTCTCTTTTCTTGTTACGATTCAAATGACCCCAACCAAAAACTAAAATACTGTTCGGGCCTCAACCCGCTGTACAATGGCCGAAGATAGCACGCTGACGTGTGCACAGCACCAGTATAAAGAACGAGTCGATACGATTGCCGGTAACGCGTGCGTGGTGATTAAAAACTAAGTTGTGAGAGTTTTGAGTGCATCGCCTTCAAGTCCTTTTGATGGAAGCCAAAAACAACAAACAGCAATAATTCCCTTTCCGGCACAGATCGTGTTCATGATATTTGTACGGTGGTACACGGCGCATCCAAACACGATTATGATTTGGCTCAAAGGATCCATTGAGAACCAGATGGGTCCTATGTCGGGAAGCACATCGCAATCGTACAGGTCTGTAAAATGATCTCTGCACTATGTGAAATTGGCTGAGACGCGCCTCCAGAGGTGTGACGTAAACACCAGCAGTGGCAAATACGTCGTTCGCCCGGGAGGATACTGGTATCCGCATTGTTCGTTAGAAGGGACTACCTGTTATCCACGTGATCGTCCCTTCTAACTAACATTTTTACTCTCCAACCACATATTATATTGCATCAATAGGTTCAGAAGGAAGACAGGAACAACACGGCGAGAAAATGACGACCTCTACCCACACCAGATGTTCTTGCGACTCCCGCAAAGCAAATCTTCTCTTCTCGTTTATCAGCTTCGGTACAAAGTCCCCGACTTATCCAGTCTGACCACCACACGAGTGAATAACAAGCCCTCACCGCCAATCAGTCTCCCAGCAGGCTACCGCGTCCGAGTCGGGCTCCGGAGCGGAGAATCCCACCCAATTATCACAAGGCATGACTGTTCGACACACGTGCTAGGAAAAGGACCAGAATCGTCAGTAAAGGTCACATACGATACTCTGAGATAATAGTATTTTCTGGAAAACTCGTGCTATATAGAGCATAGACACTGGTTATTATGTAAGTATTCAACTGCTGCTAGGAAGCTCTTTCTCGACCTTCCCTCGCCTAGGCGGCCCAGTCGAGTGTGCCGCACACGATTCAATTGTTCGGTACCACTGCAACAGGGACAGTATGTGTCCGCTTTGTATATTTGTTCTTCCATAAACGTCACCGCTACCTCCCAGGATTGTCGTTGCTACGCAGCCTACATAAATCCTAAATGGCTATGCCCCAATAAAGCCGGGAAGCGTTGTAGCACACCACATGCAAGGCTCCTCCGTCGAGGACATCGGGGGAGCCTCGGTCAATTTCCTCGCATTACCCGGGTGGGCGCGGGGGGGGATGGTGAGGGGCTTCACAGAACTGGCTAACTGTGGCGGCTGCCGACGCAGCCAGTGCACTACTCGTGCCGGCTGGAGCTACTAGGACCCGTCACCCATAAATTCCAATGCACACCATAACAGAGTCTGGTCATAACATAGACCCACTACGACACGCCCTTCGAGTAAAACAGGCTAAGCCAGCGATGAAAAACAAGTGGTAAGTCCTCGAAGAGCGCTTTTAGACGCAAACTTCAACGTCAAGCCTTTCCAGAAAGAAGATCATGTGGAGTGGAAATTCTAGACACGACTTGTTGACGGGGTGTACCCCCAGACACCGCGATATGTTGCATCAACACACCAGTCAGCAACATTATGTATGTGCTGCATGCTGTCCTTTCGTAAGGCTGGAGGTATCTCGAGGGTCCCTTGGTTGGTAGCACTGTAGAGGTTGTAGTTATTCCGTGTTGGTCCTGTTGTTGGCATTTCGAGAAGATTGAGTGTTAGGACTACACATCAAAACAGGAATGTGGTCCTTCCTGTTTGCCGGTGGTCGTCCATTTCAGTCCAGTGCTCGTCTCACACCTCCAACACTATACGTAGACTGCAGTGCTTGGTTTTTCTGTCGTCGGATTATCATGGTGTATCTTGTGGCCAACCCCTCCGTGTCCTCAAATCTCGGTAGGTTTTCTGCGAACAGGGGTGTTTGTTGAGGACAATCTTTCTCGGTTTCGTATTTGCTGAATGTACCACAACCTAGACCTACATAACTTTGTTTACCTATTGGACTCGACCGTATTGTCCATCTCTCTCGTTCCACATAGTACCACATCGGTTGCTGTAAAACGCCGTGAAGTGGGTTGATTCGCAGCTTTTCGCTGGGTAGAACGGCGAAATGTTATATTTTTGAACCAGACCCAAACGGATCAATTTTACATGTTGTGTATTACCTGGTATACCATAAAGTGTGAAGTACATGCTAAAACGTTCGCAGATCAATGCGGGGGTAGGTGGTATACGAGTCTAATACACGCATGGTATCACACAAGAGCGGGCGTAACGAAAACAGCATTCTACCCGCTGTCGAAATATGCTGCCGGACGAAATGTCATCGTAGTTGTTAAGATTCGGCATGGTGTCGGCTCACAAGGAAGCCATAAACGTTTTATTACGGTGCGGAAAAATCTCACCGATGTTGTGCAGCCTCTGCTAGATGTTCAATCAATACAAATACAAGAAACCACGAGTAGTCATAGGTTTTGTGTTGAAGTTCCACAGACCAGGCACCTCTATGTTTTCCTATTCCAATTTCGGACTGAATATAATATGATTTCGTGTGTATAAGTTTCCGGGGTGTTGAGGTATAAATGTGTCTGGGATTATGTTGAGGCCAAGATATTGCAATATTCTGTACAGGTCGAGTTAACACTTGCATCATTCCGCAAAAACTGCAGTTCTGAACTTCCTTGTGTGTTCCGAAGTGCTCGTCTTCAAGATTACCCCAGTTCCCAGAGGCTCTATTCCCGGATGTTGGTGGTTTCACCTTAGTATGTTTGAGTCCATAGCTCTGGATAGTGTTAGTTTTTCCGAAATAGGTTTGATCGTGTTTTATCAATACTATCAACGAAAAACCGGGGTTGACGTTCGTCGGACAGAAGGACTATCAGGCTGCCGGCGATTGTGCTTGGTGTCGAATCTTTCTCGTCGCACTAACAGTTTTACTCACTCTCTTCAGGCTTCGCCACAAACCGACGCCGCCCTCTTCCCCCTTCTCTCACAACCACCACCCGCCTAAATTTCGTCCTGTACTGCTCCCTGATCGACAATACAGCAGTGTTCCACATTGGGTTTGCCTCATCGAATTCTTCAGCTAAGGCGAGGTTGCCGACGGCCGACAGACCTGCAGATATGGCACCGCGGGGGTGAGGAAAGAGTGCGTCTCTAACCACAACCCAACAACACACGGAGAAATGTGGTGCAAATAGCGGTATAGTAACCACACCGGTGGTCGTTGGACAGCAAAAGTGGCTGTATAGTAGCCGTTGCAGAATATGAGTCGTGGTGGTATGAATGGCGAGGATCATAAAAATGACATTTTGGGACTGTGGCAACAATGGATGCAAACAATATTATAGTTATTGGTTGTATAATTATCCGGGGTCGGATGACTTCACTCACTGTGCCAGATATGCCGCATGGTGTGTTTGCCAGTCGGCCGTGACTGCCAAATGGTCCTTCACCGGACCCTCTTGAGCAGAAACCCAGCTAGTATCAATGCCGCCGACGTAACACTTCTCAATGAGATTCAGTCGAATGTCCGATCGCCACAACGAAACACGTCCCAGGAGGAGATAACAATATTAAAGTTGCAGATGGATGAATAAATGGTACCGCGTGTAATGCTCATGCGGCTCAACCGTTCAGACAAATATTTTAGCAGCAAACATACAGCAGTTATGTACAAACGTGTAGGTGGAGAGGTTGTGCCTTCGGAATCTGGAAGGGCGGGGGAAATGGTTACCGTTTAATGGCGCACTAAACCGCATTGATTAGACCAATCGTCCCCGCCCCTCTTAAAGGCGAAAATTTACAAGTGGATGGTTTCACAGTAGAGAACACTGCGTTAACGCTCTGCTTTGATCCACCTAACAGTTATAGTTCTGCAGATACGTGCAGCCTTCGCAGTGTGACGCGCGCCAAAAGCACCCCGATCATCACATGAGTCAGGTATCGCTCCGTTAGCACTGGTAATCCGCGAAATACACACTACAACAATATCACGTTTGGGCCGACATACCCCACCCTTCCCGAGCGCGGACAACAAATCCACCATTTTTTTTTTAAGTTAGCACATATCCCCGACGCGTGCTGCGACAACGGCAGCATTCCTAGGCCAAACCACTTCTGACTGACAAGGCTCTGCAATTGAAGAACTACCCAACATCGTTGGAATACCAGGTGGGTTTACAACATCATTCGTTGCACTCATAGGTCTAGATTTTCAATCGGAGCGCACGTTCTCTTCTGAGAGCCGTGTTTTTGATGGGGAAGAAATCCTCACCAGTGAGGAGACTCATATATGTTAGGTGCGCTCCTACTGCAGCATACTTTCCTGTCTTGGGTTGAACCCACACCTTGTGGTACGAACGACTCGAGATTAGAGTACGATGATTTTTGACTGTTGCACCCCTGATTTTAACTATCCGCAATACTCTTGCTGTAAACTCCTACGGGAAAATAAATCGCCTCTATGCCATGGGCTGTGTGGGTTCTTCTTTGGCGCCTGCTTGTACATAGAGTAACAAAAAGACTGCATGCCATAGCAAAATGTTGGAATATGTATTTTGGGTATGGACTGCTGTTACATTTTTTTTTAAAATGACAACTTACATAGGTTCGTCTCTCTTTGAACGCGAAATCGACAGCTCCTTGACAATGGGGCTGTAGAGAAAAAATCCCATATTAGTCAAGATACGGACCGTTTAGGAAGTGGTCATAGCCAGTTTCTTAGAGCGCTCATTCTATTACGCAAGAGTCTGCTGCTATCATCCGACGCGTCTTGTTTCTTCTATGGTAACTTCGCCACAATCACTCCTTCGCATGGCAGCAAATCACACCATCGCCGCCTTCGTAAAACGTCCGGTTCGCCACCCCGAGTTGCGCAAAGCTGCGTTGTCGGCTACGTTCTCAAACGTCATGTCACCCCATCGCACTGCAATAAGTCGCGCCGTGTCCTTCTCAACGAAATGTCAGGCCAATCCCTCGCATTGCAAAACGCCACGTTGTCGCCCACGTTGCGAAAGGTCATGCCACCGCCACGTATTGTACAGAGTCCCGTTGTCACCAACACTTCGAAAGGTCAGACCACTCCGTGGCATGAACCGACTCGTCGCCACATTTCGAAATGTAAGGTCACCCCCTCGTATTTCACAAATTCACGTTGTCGCCCCCGTTGGCAAAGGTCAGGTCACCCCCTCGAATTTCACAAAGCCACGCTGTCGTCAACGTTGGCAAAGGTCAGGCCACGCCCCTCGCCTTCCCAAAAGCCACCTTGTCGTTCTTCGTTTGGAAAGGCCAAGCCAACCACTCGCATTGAACAAAGTTACGTTGTCACCCACGATGTGAAATGCCAGGTCACCCCCTCGCATTCAATAAAGTCATATTGCTATCCACTCTGCGAATGGTCAGGGTTTTTCTACACGTCGTACAATGTCGGGGTAACTCCAGAAATGTCGGAAAAAAAACAAACGAGGGCATCTTGTCGTTCCGTTCAAAAAGGCGGTACCCGTGTAGTAGCATGGGATGCAAGACGTACACGTCGCAAGTGACCTACATATTCCCGATATTGATGGAGACTGCGGGATGCTCGAGTTCACCCTCTGGGGGACCTCTTCTCTGTAGGTTCGTATTACCGCAAGATCACAATGACGATTTTGCGGCTAATAGGGACAATTTGGGCTTGTTTTCACATTGAGCAAGGGAGGACACGGTCTCAGCTCCTTTCAAGCCGTTGTTCAGCCGTTTGTGGTGAGATTCCTTTTGTTTCGGCTGGGAATTACAATAGAAACGGCAAACCGTTAAGGAGCCTCGCTGTAACCCTGTAGAATACCGTGTTGGCTAGGTAGTTGATGTCAACGATTGTGCTAGCCGTTGTTTTTGCTGTTGTGTGTAGCGACTATTAATACGAGTTGTACGCCAGGGTCCATCTGGGTTAGAGGCCAGGTAGTGGTACGAGACTCTATAGTCGCCACACGGCAACAAGTCGAAACAAATCCGTATCCCTATGACATCATACTTCGTAGAGGCATGTTGCCCAAGTTGAGGCTAGGGATAGGGGTGGAAGGTGGACGGGGTATACGTTCGCATCACCCCTGTCCTGCTGGCCCAATATACATCGCTATTAATAGTACAACGTATCTCAGGCGTTACTCCTCTTCCGCTCGTTCAATGCATCTATCACAATTAATGGCGCTCGTGGTCACGCTGGGGTGCCGAGTAGTGTGCGCGTTTAAGGAATCATTCCATAACCCCAACCTATTGTACAAAGATAGAGAAGAGACACACAATTTACGTCCGACCCATGGATGGTAAAAAATTGCGTGCGCTTGCCTGCGTTTCGACGATGACCTTGTCAAGCTGATAAGCATACAGTCAAAAGCACTACCCTCGGAATTTACTATTGATGCGCGCTATGGATGTAAACGTAGCTGTCCGGAACTCTGAGTCGGCATCCAACACTGCAACTGCTGGCTAGAATTGTATATCCCTTTGTGAACTACTCAAAACTAGGGATTAGATCCGGCCCCTCCGCCCCAATGCCGGAGGGACCATATTTTCGAACTATGATATCAATGGGTTAACATGCAGTACATGCCATATACGGAGTTGGCGATAGTCCTAACATATAGCTATATGGGGGCATACAGTATGAGTCCCCGAGGTAAAAGGTTTTAAACCGTGTTAGATCTGTGAGTCTTGCGGGCCGTTGGAGGATGGAAGTCAGCTATCGATATATCAGGTACAATGTAGTATAGTTGTCGCTAGGGACTCGCGCAGCAGGATATTTGAAAGTGTCGTCAACTTGTCTGCGTTGGTACTTATGATGGACGGTCGTTGTACAAAACTCAGGAGGGGGCAGCAGCAGAAGCAGAAGCAGCAGCAGGCGGCAGAAGGCAATAATGCCAGCAGCAGCCGGAAGCAGCTAGCAGAAGCAGCATCAGCACCTCGGTGCGTCTGTGTGGGCGGCTGTTCTGCAGTCTAAAAAACTGGGGGACACGAAACACCATTTCGAATTAGGTAAAACGCCATACATTACTTTGGGACGACCGTTGGAATATGCCGACAACGCAAGGTCACAGGATGCCCTGATCGACCGCCCTCACCACGGTATTTTGTTCTTTCGTACAAGGCCCACGGCAGACGACGACAATCCAATCAATTACCGCTGTCTCAGTTGCTCCCGATGCCCTAGATCGCCGTCCAGCCAGGTGCGTTATATCACACTATTTCCAAGTAGACGCGTGCCACGATAGGGGTAGCACTTTTTGACAATTATTTTTCTGAAAGACGAGGCACCTTAACCCAAAATCGTCGGAATGTTATTATTCTTGTTTTGCAATAGAGTGTTTGCGAAAGCGTTTTTTTGTTACTTCCCTTCCCAGAAACAAACACCGAAGGAAGGATTTGAGGTAAATTCTTGAAAAAAAGGCAAAAAAGTACTTTAGCGAAGGTAGGAATTTGACGAAATGTACGGTACATTTTTGCTCTAAATATGATTGGCTTATAATCACCGAGCATCTTCCATGCCTAGATGCCTAGCACGCACCACCTGCTGTCTGCTGCCTGCTGCTTTCGGTATCGACACAGCACAACAACCGCTTAGAGCACAGAGACCCCAGAGGTGTAGCTAGAGTATCACGCGGACGAGCGGCGTTGGAGTGTGCCAGCGGGCCGTCGGCGGCCCGCTGCTACGACGGTACGCTCTCGCCCGCTT
>JAYJMJ010051618.1:0-20716 GCA_036873875.1 Laminaria ephemera | reverse complement strand
TTTTCGAGGCATCACAGACGGTCTAGGCTGTGCTAAGGACCTTCGGGGATCGCGCTGCGGCTTCTACGGTGGTCCTAAACTCTCGCAATGGTGGCTTCTCGCCTCTGAAGCAGCCGACGAAACGGCACCAATTTGCGTTCCCGGTTTCGTTTTACATTGTGAAAACCTCGGTACGTGCAGCTGCAATATTCCTTTAATGTCCCCACCCGTTCGACTCTCCCAACGGTATAACTCGACCAGAGGTGATCTTAGTCGATCCACTGGAATATGACTCCACAATGCCGTCGTACCAACAACAATTTGGCTCTTGCGCTGATCAGTTAATGATCGAGTTGCATTGGATGAGCCCCCCTCTCTGAAGCAAGAATGTGTCGCCCGGGATGTATACCTCTGTGGCGAACATAGCACTTCATGCGGAGGCACACGGAGAGTGATCTTCGTTCTACACACGGAGAGTGATCTTCGTTCTATAAATGTCTCCGCCTGCTCTCTCATAGTATGTTGTCCGAATTTCGAAACACTGCTTCGAGTTCAGTACACCGGCCATAAACACCATAGACGCGTGCTACTAATAGTACGATAGAGGTAGCACTTTTGGGGATTTTTGTTTGTGAATGACGGAGCTCCTTAGCCCCAAATCGTCGGAATGTCGTTCTTGTTTTTCGATCATATTTGTTTTGTATTCGTAGGCCACGGGTTTGTTCACCGAGTTGCACTTTCAGTTTATTCAAAATCAGTTTGCGGGTGAGGTTTAGAGCTCCTCAAGTTGAGGATCCTCAGAAAAAAACTGATGCACCTCTATCGATAAAAATGTCCATACAGCATACCATACTAATTAGTAACATTTCACACGTTAGGAATGGCACGCTTTTTGCCGGGTACGTAGGAGAGAATATTATGTATAGAACGAAGAAAATATCCGCCATACACGCTTCTACCCGGATGGAACCTTCCAACGGACACATATTATTCGAAAAACTTTTTCGACACGCCAATATCACACCCGTCATTCTTGTAACATACCCCGGCATCGAGACACACTACCTGCGCCATCGGGTACATTTTGTTGTTGACCCTTACCGTATCTGACGTAAGAAACTACCCCGGGTGATATCTAAATCGCGTTCTGCTCTTCTTTATAACCCGCGGTGGTTTACTGTGATGGAGTGGTGCCTAACGTACCCCGGCGATAAAGGACATGTTTTGTTCGAGTTTTGCCGCATACACCACCGGGGAGTGGTTTCGAGCGGGGGATGATATCGGCGGGGGGTGATAGCGGTACAACGCGTAATGTTTCGAACACGTGGCACACCCACCCCGACCGCAGCAGGTGGATACCGCAAACCGCGACAACTGGCACGGTTTGACGCTTCCAGGCAGATATCAGGGGGGTGATAGCAACGGGGATGCTGCTGCTGCCGGGGGGTCGGCCGCCGATGCCGGAGATGAGCTATGCCAGGACCGCAGACACTGTGGCTGTCGCAGCACTTTCTGCTGTGGCTGGTGAGGCACGCGTTGCCGTGGCTGGATCTTCTAGCCCTGTTGCGGATCTTGAGGCGCAAGTGCAGCCAATGGGGATTTGCGGGCGGACGAAGAATGCAGCGATCGTGGTACCGCTCGTGGCTATAGACGCGCCAGCAGACCATGGCGGGGCAGTACGCGTCTCCGGGGCCACAACGGCGTTCTGCCCACGGTGATGGGCCGTCCGTGCGGACGGGCCCTCTCTGCCCCTGTTCGATGTTGTCATCGTTCTCGATGATGTGCGCTACCGAAATATATCGAAACTACCGGCACTTTAGTGTGTCTAAGGCTCCGGGTAACATTTTAAGTGATATTTGGAAGGCGAATGGGCCCAGGGAGGGGTGTCTAACGCACCCCGATGATACACTTGTCTTTTGGTTTAAGTTGTGTTTTTCCATCACCGAGGGTTGTCTCCTGTTGTGGGGTGGTATCTATGAAAAGCGTGGTATCTTACGCCAGATACGGTATGTACAGCGAAACTTCCAAAGGGTTTTACGCGCTTTTGGAAGGATTGCGAGCATACTCTCAGGTGAAGTCATTGATTGTAGTACGCTACCGTGCACCCCTTCGCAGCGTTAATCGATCAAGCCATGCCACCGGACAATACTCTGACATAAACTGCGCGACACGATTGAAACAGAGTTGTCATACAAATTGAGTACATGCTTCCATATCTTCCCATGCTCTCACATAGAGCATAAACAAGACCCGTCCCCATTCAATTTCTTCAATGTTCCCCTCGTTTGTTTTCCAATAAGGTAACAAGACCCGTCCCCATTCAATTTCTTCAATGTTCCCCTCGTTTGTTTTCCAATAAGGTAGCTTTGGGGTCTCCCTTGCGTACACATTCCAACGATGGAGATACTCATATTGCTGCGGAATGCATCCATAATCACCAATCAAAACTCAAGTTCTATACAGTGACCCAGGGAAACGGTAGAAATAATATCTTACGTACGCTATTGCACGGTGTACCAAACAGTTGTCAGACGGTGTCTCGGTAACAGGGGATTTTGCGAAACCCAACATGAGGCAATAAGGGTAGTCAATCAATGTGTCGGATTTTCCGTAACCCAACAATGACCCTTCTGCTATTTCTTGCAGCCGCAATTGCCCCCCCCCCCCCCTAACTGTCTCTTGTTGCAGCAACGACGTCAGAAATAAAACTCTGCCTTCCAAAAATATCTGTACATGAACCAGGAAGTGAGGTAACCTTAAATCCAGCGTAGAGCACGCATCATATCCCAATGAGCGCAGGGCCAAGCTCAGATTCTCACCAGAGCAATACCGACCCCCTCTTCTACACGAAGTTAATGAACACGCGGGCTGCAGCAGTCCGGGTGTATATAAGAGATGTGGGCAGTGTAGAAATTGTATTACTGTAGTTATTGCCTCTATATGATGCTGGCTGCATGCTGTTTTATCGCATGCCATCCACCGCGTGCGTGCACCAAAACAAAGGCCCAACTTTCAACAATGTCCTCTTAATTTTCTGAATCAACAATAGCAACTCAACCGATTCCCAATCAGATCTATCATGCTATGTGCAATCGCGAGATTTAGCTGTAGAGGGCCCTAGAAAGTCGATATACAGAACAGGAAGCGGCCCTACAGTATATCCTTCAAACGTTGAGGTATCAACCAATGGGTGAGAATTACGATCAGACAATCGTGCAATGATGTATCTCCCAGTTTCGCCACGTGGGTTATGCTTCACGCCTGTCTACCGCTCCAGTGTAAATATCCATTGCAGTTGCTGTCGTTGTCGAGAACTTAGCGATCCTAGTGGTTATGCAAAAGGACATCGTCGTAGTCGAGTTCCAATAACGCGGTAACCTTGACACCCTCAGGGAAAACCATTGGCCAAAAAGGTGGGCGGGGAAGCAACAAATGGTGGAGTGTGGACGGCCATGTGATCGTCGTCCTGAAAGAACCACCTAGGCCGAACCCAAGCCCCAAAGTGACAAGTCTAGTAGGCCAAGCAACGCCATCGAGGGGATGTGTGAAGGCCCTCGAAAGCCAAAGAGTTTCGAGAGATATTGGCAGAGTCGTGCCCAGAGGCTGATCGAAAAAACCTTGCCCTTGTGTAACTTGATAGCCTGCCAAGCCAAATCCGACAAAGTCGTCTGTTGTACCCCCATCTGTCCACAATGAAATCTTTGAGGGAGACACAAACTCCAGCGCTTTCAATCCCGGCGGCCACAGAACTTCCCGAATAGGCTGATTGAACCCGGGCAAGGAGAGCCTCTCCAATCCCTCAGGCCAAACTATCCCTTCGATAAGCTGGTCAAAACTGTCCCCGAAGAAGATCTCCCGTAGACCAGCAGGAAACGTCGTTTCGCCGAGGCTCTTGTTGAAAATATCCGGTAGGCGATAGCAAACGGAAGACACTGTTGTCGACTTTCCAAACCAAAGGCTCTTAAGCCCTGGCGGCCAAGTGATGATATCGATCCGACGATTGAAGGAGCAGAGGATGATGTCATTCGTTCCCTTTGGCCACACGGTTTTGCTCATGTCGACGGGTGCGGTAATTGGGAAGTCGTCGTGACGGGTTGGTGCTCGTTCCATATCGTATCTGTGTAAACGTTTGTTGACTTCAGAAAAGTCGCCGAACGTCCACTGAACTTTTAGCGCCCTTCGATAGCGAGAAACTCTAGACAATTGTGCAGTCTCCGCTTGCGCTGCGTCGGGGTATACCATAGCCAGCAATGACGGTGGCACGCCGCGACAAATTCTGAGCCGCTGTATAGGGACAGCTTCGCGACATACATTGCACAGACGCAGACACGACGCTTGGATAGTTGCGATACTCTCCATAAAGTTGGAGGTAGCTGCGATTTGGAGAGCGACAAGACCTTGGCTGTGTTTTTCCTCCCCAGTCTGGAGTGTGTCCATAGCGTCTGTGGGATAAGCTCCGTGCTGCATCTGACGACCATCCAGCGTATGTCCCGGACCACGAGCGGCTGCGTCACCCTGTTGAGAGAACAGCCAGAACGCCAGAAGCACCAAAAGTTTGCAAAAAGCGGGCTCGGGAAGTAATGTAAGAAACTGTCCATGTACCCTACGTACGTATCGGAGCTAGAGGACAATTGCGAGGGAACTGCTTCATCGTGTATTGCATTCTGCATCGCATAGTGCATCAAGTTCAATGCGGCAGTCATCTTCGTCATGAACGCAACGATACATGCTCTTGGTCCACCGTGAAGAATTTATACAGTAGGCAGGGCATATACCAATAATATTGTCCTCGCTACGAGTACCTTGACAGCTGTTCGAGCCCATGTACGAAGTTAGAAGTTGCTTTCTGCGCGAAACCGCAATGGTGTGCGGGTAAACGGTCGCTGGGACGTGTGGAATACGTCCGACACTAAACGCTGCCCTGCTGCACTCTTTCGGGATGAGGACAAAATTGTATTTTCTGATCTACAGCCTGAAACACACTGCCGAAGTAAGTATAGGGCGAAACCGTTGGTACATCAATACTATTGCAAGAAACTGAGAGTTGAGGTTCGATAGCAAACACTACAAATTTAATTACCAGATTCGAGAAAACGTACATGAAACAAACTCTTTTTGGAGGGAGCATCGTTGCTACACATTCTAGCGACCGGGACACCCTATGATATTGACACAGAGGGAGAGACTGCTTGTCGTGGACGGCGACGACGTCGAGACACAAACGGTCGTCAACATTAATAAAGCGGTTGATTCAGCACGAAATATGCGTGTTACGCTACTCAATCCATCGCAATCCAACGGACCTGACCATGAAAGCGACTAGTATAGTGTTTCCGCCCTTTTGGTCGCCTTCTACAAATTATTCTTCCGTATCGCATATTTTCGTATATCGTATATACACATATACGAGGCGTTGTAACAAGACCTGAGCCACACCCGACCTGGTCTAATCATCACGCATATGATATAGACTGCTCGGTATGTAGTGACATAAACTTATTGAGACCGTCCGGTGTGATGTGATGATAACCTGACCTGTAAACGGGTTTAGGACGCTAGCCTGCTCGACGTGAAACGCCGCTTTATCGTTGTGCCACAACAATCAGAGCAAGAAACCTGATCCGCCTGGTATCCAGCCAGGGGTACACCATGCGCACCAAGACAAAAGGCGGAAGTTGGCGCCAAAACGGTTCAGCTCGCAACATGAGCACGTAGGTGCGACCGGCTATTCCGACAGTAATCAAGTTGAAAAGGGACGCACGCTCACACCCCGCTTTTGGTTACTGTCGTTGACCCATGAAATTCAAAGGACCCTGGATGTTTCATGTGCATCTGATGTTGTCCACATTAATTGTTTCGTATCTCTCGAATGTTGTTTGAGTAAGTAATATTCTCGACACTATGCTAACTCCCACATCACGTCTTCAAACCACCGCCCATTGGAGCTCCTATTGGGGCCGCACTTTGTCGTTACCAACTGGCCTTCCTGCAGAGGTGCGCGAACGGTCACTGAAGTTTCTTCCACTCGCAATATAGCAAGTTTCAGCGATGCCGTAAACAGACACCAAGAGACAGTACGGTCTTCATGTATGCTAGCACGACGCATTCTGTGTAGGAGGGAAAAAAGCGTGCACAAAAAAACATTCCTTTGACTACGCAGGTATGGCTTCGCCTATAGTATACCACATATCATAGGATGGGGTTTTGGGTTGGTCCATGGTAGATAAAATCTACACAGATTTGGGTGTTATATTGTGGAACAAGAGATTATATTCTGGGTGACGTATCCGCGGATGTGGCTTGAGCGGGTGCTCGTACTCTCGGGATATGTCGTGGACACAATGCTACTAGATTCCTGTGTGTGCATTGAGTCTGTGACCGAACGCAAAGTCAGGAGACCGTGATAGTCCGGATACCGCTCATATATGCCAGGAGCCTGTGACAGTGTGGACGCCGCTTATATGTTTTGTTTGTGACTGGAGCCCGTCATGACACATCACTCGTGAATATGAGCCTGGATTAAGGTGATGTACAACATTAAAGAAAACATTACCTAAGACGATGTTATCCAAACCGAGAGGAGTACACACAATGAAATCGTGGTTATCGAAAGATATCGAAAAAAATAAAAATCACAGACGCATCGCTCGGTGTGTTGCCCTCTCTTCTCGTTTCCGTCTCGGTCAGCGCGAAAATTCGTCCGTGAGGGCAAGGTATCATGCGTTGACACCACTATACTTGCCGGACTTGATAGGATGTAAGACGCTACCCCGGTTGATATGTATTTCTCGTTTCGCGTTTTAATCTTCCGTAGTGGTTTTATGTGGTGGTAGGGAGGTATCTGGGGGAAACACGGTGGTAAATGAATTGTTATAGTCGAGGTTCACCGTATTTTCCGCCGGAGAGAGGCTTCTCGTGCGGGCGTGATACTAGTATGCTCCATAATATTTGGTACACGTAGGATACCGAAGCACGTAGTAGAGGGGGGTGACAACAAGATGGTGCATCGCGTAGTATATAGCCGGGATGTTTTCATGTCACTTGATCTGAAAGGCCGAGCGGGGTAATGGCAAGGGGCTCGTACCAACGTCTAGGAGTACTCGTGGTGAACACTTATCCCTGGTCTGAGCGAAAAAGCGAAGGTACGGCAGGCCGTGTCGGGGCAGCAGGTTTCGCCGTGATTGCACACGCGTTTTGTCCATTGATATATGCCACCCGTGCGAAAGGCCTTTGTTCCTCTTCGACGGTGTTTCTCAGGATGTGTGGTGCCAGACGCCACGTTTGTGCGAGCCCCGGGTGGTATTCGTTTGTGTATTGCTAGGAAGGCTACGGGATTGTTTGTTTTAATGAGTTGGAAAGCGTACCGGCCCAGGGGTAGCATGTAACGAACCCCGGTGACAAACCTGGCCTAGTGCCTTTGTTGTGTGTTTATCTCGCGGGGGGGGTCCTGTGGTGGGGTGGAATCTATGAGAATTGTGATGTAATACGCCGGACACGGTACTGTTTACGGACCGTACAAGAGCCCGACGCCATCGGACACAACAGAGATAGTGCCTGGTGCATCGCTCTAAAATGGTAACCGCAACATACACATACGACCATGCGAGAAAACCGCATACCTGGTACCAGGCATGTGGTAAATGGAAGTTCGCAAACACTACCAGGTAGGTAGTAACGGCCAAGCCTGTTGAGATTAATCTCTTTCACCCGTCGGTTGGACGATGCAGGCGCTTGACTATATGCAGGCATGTCGGAATCGAAAGCTGGGGGAGTATGATTTTCAGGCGTACACTGCGCACTGAGGTGTGGATTATATGCCATCAAGACGTCGTTGAGTATGAACAAAATGACATCCATAAGGAACTCACATTAGGGTTTGGAAACGCAATCGTTGGGGTCACTCCTTCCATCCGTTTAACACGCTTCTTGTCCAATGCGATTATGTACGGAACCTATGACCACGATCGAGCGGGGTTATAGTAGGGTTAGGTTAGCCTATGACCACCAAAGAACAGGTTGTCACACAGTATAGAAGAACAAATCAATGTTGGACCTGTCGTAACTATGTGTGGTACAATAGAACATGTATATTTGGAAGAAAAACCGAGTACATCCCGGGGCATTAACGAGATGTTGCGAGGGCGTGGGTGTAACATTCGTTTCGAGTTGTTCGCTGAAGCCCGTTGTTCCTGTCCTTCTCATGGAGTCGATACGTGTTTTGAACGCAACTTTTTTATGTTTGCCTCGCAGGTGAAAATCACGTTTTGGGCGTCTAAACGCACTTTGTCAAGTCGTTGTCCGGCGTGTCACCACAAACGCATATCGGTCTAGTCACCTATAACAATTTTGTCGAGGGGTTTACGGTCGTATCATCGCGTTAGGCTTGGTGTTATGCGTCTAAACGCACTATGCCAAGCGCTTTCCGAGCTGAGAAACGCGCAAGCATGTGTGTATTGTTTCCATTTTTTCGAAAGGCACTACTATGTCCAGTGATGTTCCGGGGCAAATTTACACATACCTCCCGTCATTTAACCAATACTTCGGCGGACCCCCGGGGGTAGGCAAAATAATAGAATCAGCGACAAGTACGGTCTTGTCGAGCGGCTACAGTACTCGTCGACGAGTATCACCATGCTGCGGGCGTGTCGTAGACCTCCTGGGTCCCTGTGCTGAACGTCCCCCGTGCATGAGCAGTCCCGGCTGCTTTGTTTGTCTGATGCTGCTTTACTCGTCATCTACGTTCTGACAGTTTCTCCTTCTGAAGCTCCAAAGCGCCAAAGGGGATAACGATTTAGAATGTATCGAGAATTGCTACCATTTGTTCGGTAGTTGATGGACGGTAGGAGCGCAAATCAGTCATGTGAGAAGCCAGCCTCGTACCGAAGGTCGGGGGGGGCGGGGGTGGGATGAGGGTTAGTTTTGAGACCTCAGTTTGGACTTACGACGAAGGGAGGATGGGCAAGGAACCTTGACGAGTAATTTCAACGTAGAACTTACATACAACACCGCACTCTTCTTTTTCCCTGAAGAGTTGTATCAGACAATACTAGCAGCTCGAAAAAAACGCTAATACCGCAATGAAAGCATTTCAAACCGGAAAGTGGGCCAACCTTGCCTTTTGTGAAACCGAACCAAGGAGAACGGCGATAGAGGTACTGCCTCCTGCAAGCCGTAGTGCGCTACACATCTCGTGATGGTGCTGGGCAACGTGAAGTAACCGTATGTATACGTCAAAGTAAGCACCTGGAATGGCGTGTACAAAACGTGTTGACTCTTATTACACAAAAAAACAACGAAAAAAGCAAAAAGAGGCTCACCCGAACTGATGCCCTTGATGAAGCAAAATTCGACGCAGCGAAGCCCAAC
The DNA here is from genome assembly GCA_036873875.1 of Laminaria ephemera. Lineage (NCBI taxonomy): Eukaryota > Phaeophyceae > Laminariales > Laminariaceae > Laminaria > Laminaria ephemera. Next base: position 11,371 of record JAYJMJ010051618.1, on the reverse strand, counting down.
CGTACGGTTGACGTACCACTTGAAGGATCTTCTACTACTGGAAAAACAGGGTCGTCTCCTGTGTTGTTGTTCTGCTTCGGGATACTGTAGACGATTACCTCCTTGTAGTTGCTGACCCGTGATCTTGGCTAGGGTCCAGTAGCAGTATGAGGACACTGACACGACTAAGCCACCCAAATCAACGGAAGCCAGCAACAATTAGTAGCTGTTTCCGGAGAGTCGCTCAGGTTCAAGTGCCCCGTATGAAAGCGTTCGATACCACTGAATATCGCTGACGACATGTCATGTTTGCCTATTCAGATACGATACGTCGCTTACCTACGTTTGTTGTGTGTCGTTGTTTTTGCGGCTTGTCTGCTTATGATAGAATGCAACCATAGTGATCCGACTGCCCACCTACGTTGTTGGTCGGGTTGGCATGTGGACATAACAGAGTTGATAGGGTGCCCGTGTACCAGAGTATTGGGTGCTACATACAATGCTCGGAAACGCCACCATCATGACCAGGTGGCCATCATGCATGGCCTAAGCATGAATATTCAATATTTAATATCCCAACATATATGCACGTTGTATTTTCGGACTCACCAAGATTCGCTCTGCACAACACACAAGAATGTCATTGGGCCATGTACAGCACGTCTGACCCCTTTGGCCCCCAACTCAGGCCCTCTCACAACTACGTCGAGCCACGGAAGAACTTCCTTAGTAAGGGCAGGCGGGACATATTTACAGCAGTTAGCGCATCTCTGTAAATATTCGCGTGATTTTGTTTATTTATGATCCCTTTTCATTTCCAGCTCATCTTGTATACCAGGTATATGATATTTTGCCCTCAGCGACCTTCTGGAAAAGCCGTGGTCACAGCTGTCTTCCTCGCTCCCCCCCCGATACGTGCCTTCGGGTTTTATCGCGCATTTGCTTCACGAGTCGAACTGCTCGGCGTTTTCATCAAATTTTGCTAACTCACGCCTTAGCGATTTCCGCGAGTGAAATAATATTCTAGAAAAAAACACTACAAGTACGAGAACTCGGTTATGGACTCGGGGGGGATTGGCTGTCACGAAACCGACTTTGGGTGCGATGATAAGGTTCACCTACTGTTGGTACTATTCCCCCGGCGACGCCGGCGTGGTATCGGATTGTGATATAATCATATCTGACACATATATGTCTTGTCGACCGAGGATACCTGCTCGGGAAACTCTGGCCGGAAGATGCCCGTTGTGCGTCGTTTCACTCGCTCTGTTGCATTTTTCGTGTTTCCGTTTTGAATTTGTTTACTCCAATTTTCTACTCCCTTCCGGAAAAAGCGAATTATCGAGGCTGTGTTGTCTCCTATCCTGCTTCCTTCGCATCGCTGAATGCCAACGTGGCAAACTCGTCCATTTGGCAATCTCATCATTATTGTGACGCGTACGTTTCGTATCCAGCACGTTTGGCATTGCATACCCAAATACCCTCACTGAAGTAGTGACATACTGGTATATCTCTGTCTTCTCGTAGTCTGTAGCCACTGAGATTGTCTCTTTCTAGAACCAGGCATCGGCACGGACATTGGGCGTGGTGGGCATCGACGGGTGGAAGGAGCAGAAGAAAACACACAATAGGCGATGTGTTATCGTTAATCGAACCGTGCGAAAATCCTCGATCGCGGAAGGCCCAGCATCCACGGTACCTGGAGGGCCGAGCGGAGATGTTGCCGGAATGACAAGCACTATATCCAAGTTTGCGTGCCGTGTGATATGTCAGCAGATACAGAACCACCCCTGCCGTCCGCAGCGGGCAACTGGGTGTTCAAAGGTTGTCGCGTCGTGGCACTATGCCAACAACGTCGAGTTAACTGGTCACAAACCAACCGTTAACTACTACCATGGTAGTGTGCGAACTCACAGTGAGGGTGGAACTTGACTGTGCCAGGGGGGTGTTTATTTTCAAGACAGACAAGGATGACGAAACATTGAATAGGTAGTCTATGTTTCTCTCGAAATTGGTGGGAGAAGCTCGTGATGGCGTCGAACACCGATAAATATATGTTCATGAGTTTTGTTTTGTGCTGACTCGAAAGCCTCGATAAACCACATTTACGAGCGGTCTCATCTTACGCCTATTGAACGTGAGGCCATCAACTACTAAAACAACCAACACGTAAGTTACACCAAATATCCAAGTTACAACATATACCCGCCAATTATGGAGGTTGGTTCCCCTTCGCAGTACTCTACCCAGGTTTCTGCGGGTTTTGGCGGCTCGGCGAGGAAACATCCCCACAAACACGCAAGCAAGCGGGGCTCGAAGTTACAACCCCCCTCCCTACAACACCGCAGGAAAGTTTCGGTATGGGCTAAGAACTGGCTGTGGATTACGAATTCGAGCCACATTTGGAACTTCACACCTCGTTTAGACATATATACCCTGCCAAAATTGGGACAAAGCACGGGAAGTTGGATTTAAGATAATTTCAGAAGTTGGAAAAGGCTCAAGACGACGGAAACTCTGCTCGTTAGATAATTTTCCGGTATTCCTACAATATATAACCATATGTACAACATGACACATTGTGTTGGTTTGGCCCTTGCTTGTAATCGTCACGGTATGAACTGGGCGACGTGCGGCGAAATATCGGCCAAATCTGCAGTATGCTTCGGGTTAGGTTTCGAAACACAAACAAGCCCCCTCGTATCCACAAGAACTTTCTATAAACGCAAGGTTAGTTGCACAAAGTTATTTCCATTACTATTACGGGGGTACATAGTAATTAGGACCAAATATAGGCAGCAAAAATAGGGTAATATATAGGTTTTTGTATGTACCCCCATAATAGCGTGTTTGCGATGTACCAAATTTGGTTGGGTAGGAGTTGGGAGGGAAGAATATTATTAAAGTATTGAAACCGTCATAATCACAATCCATGGCAAAACCCACCCCAAGAAAAATCAGATAAAAATTAGGTTAGTTTTTCAATTTCCTACCATTTTTTCAATTTCCACCCTATTTTTTTCTTGGGTTGGTTGGCCTTGGGCTATTGAATTTGTCGGTTTCAACACTATTTTTACGTTTTTTCCAACCCAAGAGAGTTTGGAAATCGCAAACACCCTACCTACTGCACGCATCAATGGAACGGGGGGGCATAGACAGCATTAGAATGCGTTCGTAAGACAGGAAGACCTACCAGCTCCGCCAGTAGGCCTGTACAGTGCTTTATTTAAATATGCCTGTACCCATTATGTAGGTATATAATGTTGCTTCCTTGGATATTTGTCGAGAACGAAAGCAGCAAGTCATCATTGGGTGGAAGCGAGTCGCATGTGGTTTACTTGGTCTTTCAACCAGCACACTGCATACACAAATCGGGTGGATGAGGTATGATTACAACGCTTATCGTTCCTGTAAAACACCACAAACAATGATTGGCATAGGTTGAGTATGATGTAATGGCTCCTGAGCGTCGTGACGATGTAACGAGATCCAAGGTGAGAGAGACAACCAACCCTGTGTGACACGTGCGAACATCATGCCCTATATGTGTCGTTTGGGCTACTATGTGCAACTTGCAACTAATTACGTCACTGGAACGACGCTTTCTTGTGCCATATACCAGTGGATCTACACTATCAACCCCATATTGTATCATACGGTGACGCATGCAAGGTAGGAGGTATCCTATCAAGGTGCTGCGGCTCTTACCCTGAGGAACTCTCTATAACCACCTCAAATAGCGATAACTAGAAAACCCGGTGAACAACACTACAAGCTAGGTATGTAACGGACAATGTGGAAGATACAGTTGGTATTTGAAGAATATCGGGTGCATCCTCACTTGATTGAGGAGCCCCGTCAGTACTATTAATCCATTAATAACCGATAATACTGCCGTATTTGAAGAATATCGGGTGCATCCTCACTTGAGGAGCCCCGCTAGTACTATCAATACCCGATAATACTGCACTGTTTGAACAATATCGGGTGCACCCTCAGTCGAGGGGCCCCATTAGTACTACTAATCTATTAATAACCGATAATACTGCAGTATTTCAATAATATCGGGTGCATCCTCAGTTGAGGAGCCCCGTTAGTACTATTAATATAGTAATACTCGATAATATAGCCCTAGCTAGGAGCTCGCGCTGATGACCATAGGTAGTTGTCGTCAGCCGTGTGCCTTCGTGGGGAACAGGAACGTGCCACCCCAACCCAACCTAGCCCAACCCAATTGAACGTAACCAGACCTAACCCAATCCAACGAAGTTGGTTTTGGTTGTTCTTGGCCGTTGGTGTGAGCTTCAATGTGTGTGTCCAACAATGGTGATTTCATTTTCATGTGCCCATTTTTGTTTTTGGGTAGTCGGGTGGGACACGATATACGGACAATTGGGTAACCGGGTGTGCTAAGGGGCCCGTATTGGTTTTGGCGGTATTGTGATTGAAGCCTTTGTATCTTTCGAAATTATGTCAGACAAACTGTGAAACCCCTACATTATCATCGACTCACCTCATCATTCTAGATGTCGTTTGATGAAGCATCGGGCTGCGTGGTCGTCGCCACACGGGTAGAACGGCGTTTCAAGGTAGTCGGACGCGTTGGGGGGGGGTGTGAGGATGGGCCTTCGAGAAAGAGGGTGACTCCTATCACGGCTAGCGATTCATTCTCCTCGTGCGATTGCTGCATGATCGGCTTCTTCATGATGTTCTGGCAGTGTATATGGTTTTTCGTGTACGAAAATGCAGCGCGGAGGGAGGGAGGGAGAGACAGAGCGTGGGGGGGGTCAGTATTCAACGGATAGGGGAGAATACTAAGATGCTGGTGGAAGGAGAAAGTACCGGTGGGCGATTGAGGAAGAATACAATGTGCAGACGAGAACGAACCTTGTGTGCAATGTCGTTCTAACGAACATGCTATGGAAGCTTAATAACAAGTCTTTCAGCTCTATCAGCGCCATTCCACGTACCACGACTCGAAACAATTTCGACTCACGTGGTCACGCCCGTCCGTAATCCCAGAAACAAGGTGGGCACAATGCGGTCACGTGAGCCCTTTCCGCAGGCACGGTCGCCTCCTCGCGTACGGCGTTCCGAAGGCACTGGATCGGGACAACCATTGGCCCTATCGTGGGTTCTCCAGCCTCCAATAGCAGCGGAAAGGGTGCCGACAGAGCTGGCGGTGACTCGAGCTCGGTATTGGATGTGGGTAGGGGTGCCCTCAGGCGGAGCAGTCGTCCAGCAGACATCTCCGACAACGCTGGTAACTGTGGCACTTGAGGGGAAACCGCTGGTGGACGTTCGGCGTTGGTAGCCTTGTTGAGTGTCCCGAGTGATTCAGTACTCGATGGTTCGGGGGGCAGTGTCATCTGTACTGGGGTGGCGATGGATACGCGCGCCGAATCCGTAGCCGATCCACTGAAACGATGGGCTGAGATGTAGGTACTGCGGTGAATGTCGATTCGAGCTCTGCGTATTCAACCAATTGAACGGTTGAGACCATCTTATAAGTGGGTCCTGACCCGTTCTCTTGGTACAGGCACAACGTATCGTGAACCTGCACACAGGTGCCTCAGGTCATCATCCCCATGTCGTCGGCGTTAATCGCAAACCGCCGAACGCGCCTACGTCGCCTCAGCTTACTATGGTTTGTCCTAGTTCGCTGGTGGGAGCGCGGGAGCCACCTACCGATCAGCTTGGTGGAAAGGGCGTCCGCGGTAATAATGTACACGAGGAACTGGAGGGTGTTGAGGAAGCGAGGCATGAACGGGTCTGGAAGGCGCCGGGGCTGATGCCGAAATCTTCTCCAGCTGGACTCGTCGCTGGTTTCCTCGCGGGCCCCTCTGCCGAAGCTGTCGTTACATATCTCAGTTCTTGATGTTTCAGCCGCAATTTTGTCGCTGGTGGTGGCACTGGTGCCGTTGGTGGTGGTCCTGATCCTACTCTCTCTGCTATTCCTCGTGATCACGGTGGTGGTAGTGCTTTTGTCTGCGTCCTTGCGGTCTTGCCTACACCCGGTGTCTGAAAGTCTGGCGGTATCGGAAATTCACCAAGGGAGCCGATTGCACGGTCCCGAAGGTCGCGTCAAAGAACGCAGTTGTAGGAGGAGTTGAACATGAGGCCAGGCGTCGAGATCGTAGAAACCCACACTGTGTTGGTCCCGGTGGTTGTCGCGTAACGGTTGGGAGTACCGCAGGTCTCGTCAAAGCAATCGGAGCTGTAACCGATTGGTTTGAAACCGAGCGACGTACCCAGGACGAATGAAAACGAGGAGCGCAACGTACGGGGTGAGAGATGATATACCTATCAGGACAATCATTTATGCACTACTGGTTTGATATTAAGACGAATCTGCATATTGACCGCCAGAGCGATAATACTGGCGGTCGGGGTGGGCCATGGTGGCTGAAGGATTATGCAACGATAGGCATTTCCTACAAAATGAGTATTGCGCATGTAGTAGCGGGGAAGCTGTATCTCCTGAACAACTGCACCACGTTTATGGTGTCAAACCTCTTGTACCTCGCCTACGACGTCTTATTAGTGGTGGAACGGATGTAAGGCTTTTAGAAAGCGTGTTACAAGAGACTAGTTTCTTTTATAAATCCAAAATCCCAACAAACTGGAGACGGTTCAGGACAGCCTTTTGCACGGGTTCCAAACGTAGTAGCCTGAGGTACAGTTACAAGGGTACTGATAAGACGTGAAAATGGCGTGTGGGTAGTCCAGGGTTACGGTACACGCGCTTAGAGCTCGTGTCTAAGGAACTTGAAAAATGAATGAAACAAGAGGTCTGTTAAACAACTAAAGAGTGCTACGATAGAGCTAGCACTTAATGGCTTTTTTGTTTCTGAACGACGGGGCTCCTTAACCCAAAATCGTCGGAATGTCGTTCTTGTTTCTCAACCTAGATTTTTTTGTATACGTAGGCCATGGGTTTGTTCATCGGGTTGCACTTTCGGTTTACTCAAAATTAGCTTGTGGGTGAGATTCAAAAGGTATAGATTACAATAGGGGGTCGAACAGTTATTTACACAATGCTTTTGTTGGAGAATGTCGACAATATGGGGGGGAGGGTGCAATTAAATGTTTCATAGTATAGTAACTCGAAACCTTTATTAGTTGCCTTGTTCGGCCACGATTGAAACTGCTGTCATTTACAAAGTGAGTACATGCTTCCATATCTGCCCATGCTCTCACACACAGCAAACCTAGAACCGTCCCTATTCCATTTGACAAGGTTCCTCCCGTTTGTTTTCCAATAGGGTAGCTTTTGGGGTCTCCATTGCCTAGGCATCCAAACGTCCGAGGTACTCACATTGCTGTGGAATGCATCCATAAATACCAATAAATAAATCAACTTCGATACACTGACCCAGAGAAACGGTGGAAATAATAAGTTACGTACGCCGTTGAACGGGGCACCAAACAGTTGTCAGACGGTGTCTCGATCACATGGGATTTTACGAAACCCAACAGGAGGCAATAAGGGTCGTCAATCAATGTTTCGGATTTTAGGGAACCCAACAATGACCTTTCTGTTATTTCTTTTAGCCGCAACCCCCCCCCCCCCTGCCGCTAACTGACTCTTTTTTCGGCAACGATATCAGAGATACAAATCTGCCTTCCTATAGTATCTGTGCATGAACTGGACAATTGGGTAACCGCAACGCCAGCGTAGACCATACATCATATCGCAATCAGCGAAAGGCAAACCGCGGATTCTCACCAAAGCAGGATCCACCCCCTCTTCTACACTTAACTAATCAACACGCGGACTGCAGCAGTCGGGGTGGACTTAAGAGACCTGGGCGGTGTAGAAATGGTATTACTGTATTTATTGCCTCTATATGATGCCGGTTGCATGCTGATTTACCGCATGTCATTCCACACCGGCATGATGAAACAAATCAAAGGCTCAATTTACAACAATTCTCTTTCAATTATCCGAATCTACAATAGCAACTCAAACGATTCCACGTCGGATCGATCATGCTGTGTGCAATCGGGTGAATGTTTGGTTTTAGAAGCCCCCGGATAAATGGTTCGACAGAACAAAAAACGGCCCTACAGTATATCCATCAAACTTTGAGGTACCACCCAATGGGTGAGAATTGCAATTCGACAATCGTGCAATTATGTCTCTCCCATTATCGCCACATGGGTTATGCTTCGCGCCTGTCTACCGCTCCAGTGTAAACATCATTTTTAGTTGCTGTCGCTGTCGACAATTTAGCGATCATAGCGGTTACCAAAAATGATTTCGTCGTGTTCCAATAGCGCGGTAACCTTGACACCATCAGGGAAAACCATTGGCCAAAACGGTGGGTGGGGAAGCAACAAATGGCGGAGTTGATATGGCCACGTGATAGTCGTCCGGAAAGAACCACCTAGACCGAACCCAAGCCCCAATGTGACAAGTCCACTTGGCCAAGCAACACCATCGAGGGGGTTCGTGAAGGCCCTCGAAAGCCAAAGAGTTTCGAGAGATGCTGGCAGCGTCGTGCCGAGAGGCTGGTTGAAACAACCTTGCCCGTGTGTAACTCGATGGCCTGCGACGCCAAATCCGACGAAGTCATCTGTTGTACCTCCATCTGTCCACAATGAAATCTTTGAGGGAGACACAAACTCAAGTGCTCTCAACCTCGGCGGCCACAGAGCTTCCCGAATGGGCTGATTGAACGCGGGCAAGGAGAGCCTCTCCAACCCCTCAGGCCAAACTATCCCTTCGATAAGCTGGTCAAAACGGTCCCCGAAGAAAATCTCCCGTAACCCAGCAGGGAATGTCGTTGCGCCGAGGCTCCTGTTGAAAATATCCGGTAGGTGATATAAAACTGAAGACACTGTTGTCGACTTTCCAAACCAAAGGCTCTTAAGCCCTGGCGGCCATGTGATGGTATCGATCCGACGATTGAAGGAGCAGAGGATGATGTCGTTCGTTCCCTTTGGCCACACGGCTTTGCTCATGTCGACGGGTCGGCCAATTGGGAAGTCACCGTGACGGGTTAGTGCTCGTTCCATATCGTATCTGTGTAAACGTTTGTTGGCTTCAGAAAAGTCGCCGAACGTCCACTGAACTTTTAGCGCCCTTCGATAGCGAGAAACTCTAGACAATTGTGGAGTCTCCGCTTGCGCTGCGTCGGGGTATACCATAGCCAGCAATGACGGTGGCACGCCGCGACAAATTCTGAGCCGCTGTATAGGGACAGCTTCGCGACATACATTGCACAGACGCAGACACGACGCTTGGATAGTTGCGATACTCTCCATAAAGTTGGAGGTAGCTGCGATTTGGAGAGCGACAAGACCTTGGCTGTGTTTTTCCTCCCCAGTCTGGAGTGTGTCCATAGCGTCTGTGGGATAAGCTCCGTGCTGCATCTGACGACCATCCAGCGTATGTCCCGGACCACGAGCGGCTGCGTCACCCTGTTGAGAGAACAGCCAGAACGCCAGAAGCACGAAAAGTTTGCAAAAAGCGGGCTCGGGACGTAATGTAAGAAGCTGTCCATGTACTCTACGTATGTATCGGATCTAGACGACAATTGCGAGGGAAGTGCTGCGTCGTATATTGCATTCTGCATCGCATAGTGCATCGAGTTCAATGCAGCACTCATCTTCGTCATGAACACAACGATGCACGCTCTTGGTCCATTGTGAAGTATTTGTACAGTAGACAGGGCATATACCGAAAATGTTGTCCTCGCTACGAGTAGTACCTTGACAGCTGTTCGAGCCCATGTACAAAGATAGTAGTCGCTTTCCGCGCGAAACCGCAACGGTGTTCGGATAAATGGTGTCTGGGACGTGTGGAATACGTCCGACACTAAACGCCTCCCTGATGCACTCTTTCGGGAAGAGAACAAAATGGTATTTTCTGATCTACAGGCTGAAAAAAACTGCTGAAATAAGTATTGGGCGAAACGGTTGGTACATCAATACTAGTTGCAAGGAACGGAGTTGAGGTTCGATTGCAAACACTACAAATTTAACTACAAGGTTCGAGAAAGCGTGTACGCTGGTATACAACAAACGTTTTTTGGAGGGAGCATCGTTGGTACACATGCTAGCGACCGGGACACCCTAAGATATTGACACAGAATGTTGTGCCACAGCAAACAGAGCAAGAAACCTGATCCGCCGGGTATCCAACCGGGGGTACACCATGAGCACAAAGCTAAAAGGCGGAAGTTGGTACCAAAACGGTTCACCTCGCAACATGACCACATACAGTAGGTGCGACGGGCTATGCCGCCGAGTAATCAAGTTGAAAAGGGACGCACGCCCACACCCCGCTTTTGGTGACTGTCGTTAACCCATGAAATTCAAAGGACCCTGGATGTTTTATGTGCATCTGATTCTTCAGCCCGCATTGATAGTCTCGTATCTCTCGAATTTTGTTTGAGCAAGTAAATATTATCGACACTATGCTAACTCCCACGTCACGTCTTCTAACCACCGCCCATTGGAGCTCCTGTTGGGGACGCACTTTGGCTTTACCAACTGGCCCTCTTGCAGAGGTGCGCGAACGCTTCCTGAAGTTTCTTCCACTTGAAATATAGCAAGTTTGAGCGATGCCCCAAACAGACAACAAGTGGCAGTACGGCCTTCGTTTATGCCAGAAAGATGCATTCTGTGTGCCAGGATGAAAAGGGTGCAAAATAACATATTCCTCTGATGAAGCAGGTATAGCTTCGCATATAGTATACCACATATCATAGGGTGGGGTTTTGGGATGGTCCATGGTCGATACAGTCTGCGCAGCTTTGGGTCTTTTTTTGTGGAACAAGAGATTATTGTTCTGGGTGACGTATCCGAGGACGTGGCTTGAGCGGGTGCTCGTACTCTCGGGATCTATCATGGACATAGTGCTACGATATTCATGCCTGTGCATTGAGTCTGTGACCGAACGCCAAGGCAGGAGACCGTGATAGTCCGGATACCGCTCATATATGCCAGGAGCCTCTGATAGTGTGGACGCCGCTTATATGCTTTGTTTGTGACTGGATCCCGTTATGACACATCACTCGTGAATGTGGGCCTGGATTAAGGTAATGGACAACATTTAACAAAACGTCACCTAATACGATGTTATCCAAACCGAGGGGAGCACACACAATGAAATCGTGGCTTTCCAAAGGTACCGTCAAAAACAAAAATCACAGACTCATCGCTCGGTGTTTTGCCCTCTCCTCTCGTTTCCGTCACGGTCAGCGCCAAAATTTGTCCGTGACGGCATGGCATCATGCGTGGACACCACTATACTTACCGGACTTGATAGGATGTAAAAAGCTACACCGTTTGGCATATTTTTCAGGGCATGTCATGGGCCGGTGCTGGTGGGCCGGCCCGGGGTTGGGCCGGGCCGGGCCGGCCGGCCCCGCCCCGCCCCGCC
>JAYJMJ010051515.1:0-20724 GCA_036873875.1 Laminaria ephemera | reverse complement strand
ATACGTACGTAGGAAGTTACGTAGACTCGCCAGCAGGGGGGGGTGTAGCGAGGTAAAGGCAAACCACACAGCACTACAAAGAACAAAGCACGCGTCCGAAAAAAAAAGCAAAAAAAGCAGATACTCGTAAAACAAAAGGCAAACACGTATTACACGTAGCAGGTGGATACATCCGTACGTGTGCTCGCCAGCAGGGGGGTGTGGCGAAGAATATCAGCCAACGGACTAGCTGGCGCAATCAATATACATGTGTACGAGTGACCAGGTGTAATTGAAAAGGAAAGAAACAAAGAAAAGAAAAGAAAAGAAAAGAAAAGAAAAGAAAAGAGAAGTAAATAGGAGGTTGGCTGTTCTCAACCACATCTGTGCACAGCTTGGGCTGAAAACTGCAACAACTGTGTAATCGCGCACACTTTGTCATACCTGAGGGTGAAACCACCGGAGTTGGTGCTGGCGTGGCGACTGCCACGAGTAGATCCCGACGAAATACCACCGGAGTAACATATCAAGAGCAGCACGAGAAAGAGTAAGAATCTCAACGCTTAATCTGCAACGCTTTGACTGACACCGCCGGAGTTGGTGCTGGCGTGGGGACTGCCATCGGTATTTCCCGATAGAACACCACCGGAGCAAGAGATCAAGAATAGCACAAGACCTAGTAGGAATATCACAATGCAAAATCTGCAACGCTAGATATGGACGCGAATCGCAATAGAAATTTGGTAGAACGTACGCATAATTGCTTGACTGTAGCAGACATCGTCTGGGATAACGTTTAAGTCGACATGGTAGCGGTTGCTATCCACACGGCCGTGATGCTGAAAATAAGGAAATTGCTATGACGAGGGTGTTAACGCATCACCATCATCTTCCCAACGTAGTTCGTGTCGCTGCCCAGTCGGGGGGTCGGCCATTCGGACTCGTGGTACCGTAAGGGTTTCATAAAGTACACTGAGACGTTCCGCTCGACGGGCTTTCTACCCTTCCCGACAACTCCCTTTCGGAAACTCTAATGTACTCTAAGCCCTACCCCATACAGCGTCAATGAAGTGCACGATTCCTCACGAAACCGGCCACTGAACCTAGATCGTCATACCACGTTCGAATTCCAGGGTGCAAGTTTTTACATTGCCTTACACACAACCTCAACTGGAGCATTCGACGTCATCACTACAATCGGTGGAGAACACCACCAGCCTACGCGTATAACATTGAACCGAGCGGGTACCGACACTCCAAACACCACCAACCAGACGTTCACGCGAAAACGAACGCAATGAGTATAATAAAGACTTGCGCTATGGCAGGCGTTGAGCGTTTCGCGTCCACACACGTTGCACATCATCAATTAAGGAGGCATCCAACCGAGTAGGGTTCGACCTCTTTACGATACAAATCTGTAGATACCTCGCCCGTGGCAATAGGTATCGGCCATAGCAAATGTTCTATTTTCAAAACGGTTGTTGGGTGGGGTGAAGGACCCCCTTAGGCGGCGATATTCATAATTATTATTACCTATAGCACTCTTCCACGTGCTGGTCTGTACATGTTAAGGCGGCCTAGAATGTAGGTCATTGACCACATGCTAACCTATGGCACGCGCGCGAATTCGGTATTGAACTAACGAAATGTCCCCAGGTCACGAGATGTTGAAGTTTGGGCAGTTTGCATTAAAGAAAGTGCATTGTAGAACCCACTCCACGTATTCGTTAGGTGTAGTATGCTGTGAAAAAAGTGCAGTGTCCGACTCACGGCACGTCGTAGATTGGTAAAGACTGATCGCAAAGTCGCCACCGCATGTAGATGTGGCGTCGCCGGCGCAGGGAGTAGAGCAGTCCCCCTCGCCGTGCCTGTTGTAGTCTGTGTTAGTGTCGAGCTCCGTCAGGTCGCATCCGGCGCACCAGCACCTGGAACACCAGACAAAGCATGTGACGCACAGATCGAATCGTTATGTGCATACTGGTGAATTTAGGATAATCAATCGTTAGGTATGTACAGGCGCGTAGGACAGGGGGAGCACTGTTTGGCTAACCCAACTTCTGACACACACGTTTCATCGGCTGAGGAGCTACCCAATACAGGCACACTCTTGTTCGTGATTTACATTACTTTAGATGTGCACGCTGGCCAAGGAAGTGTGCGTCGGGTTGAATTTTCAGATACTGTCATTGTCCTGGACGAAGATGTGGAGGTAGGTTTGGACGAATGCGCTGACCGGAATTCTAACCGTGACTTGTAGCCCCCCGACAGGCGGCCAGCGTATCGCGTGCGAGGGAGTTTGGTGTTGGGTGAGACACCGAGATCCCTTTGAAAGCAGCCTCATCACACGTACTACGTCAAACGTGCAACAATGTTTTTCTGAGGCTCCTGTAGAGTTTTTTAACATAACCCGCAAACTGATATTGGGTAAACTGATAGGGAAACCCGATGAACAAACCAAACGCTTAGGTATTGAAAAAAATCATGTTGAAAAATATGAACTTCATTCCGGCGATTCTGGGTTAAGGAGCGCCGTAATTCAGAAGCAAAAAATCCAAAAAGTGCTACCTCTCTCGTAGCACGCGTCTCATAACAGTTAGGTGCGCGTGCTACCTCTCTCGTAGCACGCGTCTCATAACAGTAGGGAGCGTCTAACAGGTATATTTGCTGTACCAGAGAACCCCACTAGTGGACTGTATCCATATGGTGCGTTTGAGGAAAGCGAAACGGAACAGGGCGCACCTCGAAACTGTATAAATCTACGACGTGCCGTGAGATAGTTTTGGACAGCACTGCGCATTTTCCAACACCTGCAAAAGATTCGCGCTCGTGCGGTAGGATCACGTTTGGCCGATAGTCTATGTTTTTTATCACCGTTGAATGTATGAACCGGAGTTTGGAGGGGTGCCTCGATGGTGTCCGTGGATTTCAACAGAATAGCAGTGCGGGTAAGGAGTGGACTTAGTATGTTGGGCAACCAGTTGCGTTATGATTAAGAATAGCACTAGAGGTCGACAATTGGCGGGACAAACAGCAGCAGGCTCCCGTTTTCACTTCTGACGTTGCGAACAAAACAAATGGTCACATACGTCTGTGCGGTGGAAGGTGACCTTGACACTCACTCATTGCCCTGCTGCAGGCCGTAGAAGTACTTGCTCGTTTCCGCGCAGGCCGCCTCGCAAACCTTGTGGGAAGCATTGTGAGGCAATTGTTTATTAGACGACGTTGCGAACTCTAATGGAAACATCTGCCAATCGGGCATCACATACCGAAAAACGTAGCAGCGAATGCGAGCACTGCACATTACCGCATGGGGACCATGGATAATGCATAGCCACCCCCGGTGAAGGGGATTGCCCAATCTCTTCCCGACAAAGTTGGTTGTGCATCTTCTTTTATCAAGAACGAGGTTACACAACCTCCTTAACCTTCCGAAACAGAGGTCGCACCAATCTTTACTTGAAACACGGGAATTGGGACAATGCATGAATGTGCAGCAGAACAAGCGAGAAAGCACTCACAGCTGGGGTCAACGCGCCGTCAATGGACACGGTGGTCAGGATGCGGTCGCCGACCAGGTCGTTGTAGCACCCAACGTAGTCGTCGCTCGTAGGGACAACACCGGTCAAAGACATATCGGCGTCGTAGTCGGTCATGAGCTGAACCTGTATGCATTTTCGTTGAAGAGGAAATCCGACATATCAACGCATGAATATGTTCAACGAAGGTACAAACTGTAGAGCAGGATCTGGCTACGGTCTTTGGCGTTCAAGCTACGGGGGAAGGACGCCGAGAAAACAAGCAGAACCAACCAAAAGGGCGTTCGAGTGACAGATTCCCTCGAGATTGGTTTATTTCTTAACTTGCGTCTGTAATGGTGGCGTAGGTACTGAAAGTTACCAAATGATTGCGCTTATCAGTTACATTCATTTCAAACCCCTTGCCCGTATCGCACGCTGTCGAAAGATTGAAGAAAATTAACTTAACACTTAACTTGCAAGCAATTACGTACACGCATGTAAGAGGCATTGTGATAAGTTCTGCTTATAACCACAGATGAGAGTTCGAGAAGACAAAACATGTCTGCATCTGCACGAATCAGCCATTCTGTTGTAGGGGGTGTAAAAAATGATTGGGATGGTCGTACGCGGGCAGATACAGTGAGGTATCGCCGATTCAAGGGCGTCTATACGAAGATAAACGGGATCAAGGGCGGTCTAATCGGCGTATCACGACTTGTGACGACGACAGGTTCAAGGCCGCACTTCATTCATTCTGAGATAAGAGAGGCACGGAGGTATACCGATAACACTGGCCGGTCTCAGTCGGCTCTTAAAGTGGGAACTCCTCTGTAAACCATGGGTACCACATTCTCGCTTTCACAACATACCGCAAGTTTAAGCCGCTCAAGAACGGAGTTAACATATTCCTTCTTGGTGCTGTGTGACCAACACTTTCGTCGCTGCGCATATCACCAGACCCAACATCACAACAGAGGTAGCCACACTCACGCGAGTGGGTCTGATTGGCTGAGGAAAGAAGCGCTAAAAGTGCAGCCCCTGTTACTTCCTTGGTGAGTGCTCGTATCAGGGCAGACACCTTTGTACGTTCAGATAATATCCCTCCTACTAAACACACACTCGACACGTTCGTTCTTTGTCCCGAACTACGAGTACGGCTGAACGACTCAACACCCTTCAGTTGGCGATAATGATACGGTGATAGTCGCAGCGTGTGTACCGTAGATGATGCCCTTTGTAAAGGACGAACTCTATCCCGGGTGGACTGTCGTGTATCGTACTACTCTGTACTGCTGTGTAGGTGAACTGTTCTGTCAGTTCAATTTCGTAAAGGAAGATGCACTACTTTACGCTCAGGTACCTCCATAACGCTTAAACCAGGACGCGTGTAATTGAATATCTTACCCCCGTGATGCTGAGCCAGGAATATATGTCAACTCCGGCATCCTGCAGCACAATCGTACTGGCCTGCGTGGCGGACAGCTCGTACGCCTCATACTCAAGAGTATCCGCGCTCGTCTCGACCGTGGTCGACAAAACCCCGTCCACCAAGATGTTGACGGTGCGGTTGCGCTCGTTTCCCTTGAACATAGCCATCCTCATCTCGAAGATATCGGTGGGTTCATCAAACACGAACGTCAATTCGCATATATCAACGTCCAAGCTGGATACTCTGCAAGACCAGCGCGACTCTTCCTCGATGGAATCGTCGATCACGTTAGCTGCCACGCAGCCATCGGGAGCGCAGCCATACCCGGTTGTCCTGGTGTCCCATGCACTGGCGGAGACGGCCAAACTGGTCACCTCGGCAAGGGCAGCTGTAAATGGCATGCAACATTTGTCGAACACATATACGATGAGTTTTGCGAATAAAAGCAGGCGATCTGTTCGAAACATACGATGCATCATAGGCACCCATCTAGGGCAAACGCATCTAGGATGAGGTTCGCGGAAAACTAACCATTCGTACTATTTGAGATGCTCAGTGAACGTTTCACACAGGTTAGTCTGGGAAACAGTCGAACTCTGAAGGATGCATCCGGAACTTCGGTAGAGTACTGTACGATTCGACGTAGGCCGTTGCATCCGAAGGGTCTCGCCTACGTAATAACAATCCCGGTAAAACTGTAAGCAGGCGTCCGGCGATGTCACACGACAGCGGTTCCCCCAGAAATGTAGGCCGAACACAATGAGCGATTCAAGATGCGATATAACATTATATCTGCCCGAGAATCGGCCATTCTCACAACGCGAAACTGCCAGTAAAATCGAAGGCGGCGGGGATCACGCCGTGCCTCCACTGCATACTTTAGTACTAGGTGTATTCAACAGTATTTTGTACAGGTAATATCGTCCCCCGTGGGCTAATTGTGAATATTGTGACGATCAAGATTGATCTGGCGAGTACGACCCACCCTCCGCCCCTACCCCCCGAGTCCGTAGGAATTGGCTCAAGCGCGGAATATGACTCGCGGAAGGCGTGAAAACGAGAGTTAGAAAACATTTTTGACAATACAACAAACATTATGGCAATAAAAGCAACCAACTTCAGACGAGTTTGGGTTCAGGAGCCTCGTTGTTCTGAAACCGTTTTAGACGACAAGTGCCACCTCTATTGGCGCACGCAAGAAGTGGAATGTTGAACAAACTGTGATATACGAATGAACGCACGTCCCAGAAGGCGAGACGGGGCGAAAGCTGTGTCCACGGCTTCTCCGGAAGCATGCAACAAGCATGAGTTAAAAAAGGAAAACACGGTCACTCGCAGTTAAACCGATTGGCAGCAAGCGTTTCACAGACGCCGAAAGTTCTGCACGCGCGAGCAGTATCCGCCGTGTCGAGTCACTACAGCAAATGAAAATGTAAGGTATTTATGGTACCCAGAGAAGAGAATAATGAAATACTGACAGTGCTCGCAGCATGACTACTAATTGCATTACCCCCGCAAAAAACTTTCCTTCACTCTGCACTACGACTATACAGACCGCCCGTCGTATTATTGTTTCGTTTGTTCCAGAGCGTGTGCGCATCATGTTGGATGCAAAGACAACACGATACGAGATTTGGAGATCTGCCATCTCATTGCGTATGCACGGCGATGGGTCGCAGATTATTTTTCGCATACCAGGTATTGTTTTTTCCAACATCGCTTTAGATATAATTGATATTAAAATTTGCCCGGTTCGACGAGAGAAATAATGGAACTACATCAATGATCGTTGGGAAAATACTGCTGTGAAGTATTTTGTTTCGGTTTGTTTGTTTGATTTTTTTTTTTTAATCCTCCGGCGGATGGGGAAAAATAAAGCTTAAGCTCACCACACTTCCACGTACTTTCGTACGTGTCGTGTGTCAATTTAACTCAAATTTCGGTTTGTGTCAGCAAATGCAGAGACCCCCCCCGCTTTGGCATCTTAATCCCACCCCGAAGAGACCCACTTGGGCCCGAGCCTTCCAAAGATACCCCCAGGAAAGATAATCACCTGGTATATATTTGACCACGGACACGACCGAAAGGGTCCATTTAGCACTGTCATTCCACGGTCATCAATATCAAGGTGCTGGATTGCAACAGGAAGCAAACATCACCATCCTAATAGACAAAACACTCAGCAATCAAAATACCGCCGTCGAAGCGGCAACAGGTAATTTCACAGGTAAGGTGTACTTGTAGGAACTCGCAGAGGGTGGTTTTGATCCATCGGAGGTCCGAACAATTGTCGTAACGCAATATTTGTATGCACACAACAATCCGATGAATCGAGCTTCACTTTTTAAAAACTCACCTACTCTTGTCTCGAACTTTTTAACATAAAAATTACATAAAGTCGGAGTATGGACGCTGATTGGCCATTCTGTTGATAATTGCACTGTTTCACATTTGTTGGTATGAAAAAAGGGATATTTGATAGAGCATTAAACATTTGTAAACAATAAATGCACAGCAATTGTATTCGTAGACTGGCACACACAGCAGTCAGCAACCAATATAGGAACCACTTTCGATGGAGCAGCGGTTTGTTGGGGATATGGCCAATAAACCACAGAGAGAGCCGTGTGAACGAGGTATGTATACCTTTGCTTCCTATATCACCGGGCAGTTAAAATACGACCAAACAGAGACAGCCCAGATCAAATACCAGGGTGTAATGCAGGAGATACTCGGGTCGGCGTTGCGTTCAACAACCGCTTTAGCTGATGTCCCTTTGATGATGTGTATGCTGTACTTGTATTCAATGGACACATGTAACAGAAGAGGTGTTTCATTGTTTTTCTCAGCCCCCCCCTCACTTAGAGTGCTCTACTCGTATAGTTCAACCAAAAACTAATTTGGAGAAAATTGAAACTGCCCCTCGATGTAAAATCCTGTGGCCTAGGTATAAAACGAAACGCATGTCCAAACACAAAATGAACAATCGACGAATTTGGGCTAAGTAGCCCCATCATTCAGAAACCGTTTCAGCCAAAACTGGACGCGTCAATGTACTCTTTGAAATTCTAGGCATTGGAAATAAGCGCTAAAATATCACACTTTTTCTGCTACGAGCATTTGGTTTTTGAAACGAGTATGCTTTGTCTCTGTTGCCACTTCTATATGCATCTTTTGTCGTCGGGCGGAAAGCGAGTACAGAAGCAAAATGCTCATGTTAACAAGTCAAAGTGTACAGCATTGATTTTCCTTCGACAGCGGAAGAACCACGTCTCCATATCGGTACCATGTCAGGGCTCAACAGCAAGGTGTTCAACCGCGACAACCGCGCCGTGGTATTATTTTGTTGGGTCGTAATGCCCTCTGGACGAATGGATGTCGCACATCGTGTTAAAAGTTGTCAGTTGATGAATGTAATCTATCCACTAGCCCTTTTGGGAATCACTGCTGTGACTGCTTCTAATAAAATTACCCGTGTTTCCAGGTACTCGAGGTACCCGGTCTTGTTCGATAGACACCACGTGACTGAAGTACAGAGTTCGCGAGAGACGGAAATAACTTCATGTTTCGGCTAGAGCTCGCGTACGGACCCAGTACAAATTTGAACAATCGTAGAATATGGATTTTGATATAATAGGTTTATGCGGCGCGAGCTGGTGGGGGTTAACAGAGATGTTTTAGGATCTACCTGGTGGCTTCCACTCCTCGGCAAGTAGACGCTTAAAATAGAAAATAGTTACGATGTCTACCACCGGAAACGCCGGTTTATATTGCACTGCTCGGAAAACGAGGGCCGCCACCTTCACCAAAAATATGTCACCGCATAAACAACTCCGGGAGGTAATGCTAGGACGAGTTCGAAGCGAAAAAGTTGCGAGGACGAAACTGACAATTACAAATCTGCCACGCGGAGCAGCCCTAGTTGCACAAGCCCTGTCTGCTGGAGTAGGGGCCATCTCCGAACTCCATTGATTGTAAGCAGCTGCTGTATATGACACGCATGCGTATCATGGAGTTACTTGTGCTCACAGCTGCGGTGCTGCAGCGTACTTGACGACGATTGGTAAGACCCCACTTGGTGATACAATACTCGTGTTCTCTAGGTCGATGTAGAGCCGGATGAGGGCACAAGGCATGAAAAATCAAGAGGGTCAGACTGAAGATCCGAAGACAACATACTTACCGGTTGCGAAATACGAAACACACACACACACTCACCAGTCGAAACCCCGCAGCTGTGGGCCAACACAAGCGCGGCGAGAGAGAGGCCCCGACGCATGGTGGCCGCGTATTTTCTTGGACGGAAAAGGTTTACTCTTGTCTTGCCTTTATATGGCGCGTGCAGGGAGATGATGATATGGATTTTGGAGTAATCGTCAATGGGGAGGGGGGAGAAGAGCGTGCTCGGTGTCCCCAGATCTGAGTTACGAATAAGGACGGAGAAGGTGGGATAAATGGTGGGAAGAAAATGGATTGAACGAGGAAAAGAAACAAATATATGTTGAGGGGGGTTGGGTGTGGGTGTGGGCTGAAGTTGTTTGTAAAATCCTCCTATACTCTTCGTGAAGGGTGTACCACAGCGGACGGGGTATAATCAACAAGAGATTATTCGGGTTGTCTACGAATGAATATGATACGTCTGGAGAGATGTATGCGTTGTAAGGTACTAAAACAACAGCTCCTGGCTTTGGAGTTCTACTTGACCTCCGGCTCTTGATTTAAAAGAGCTGATGTTTGAGAACAGTGGAACAGCTGCTACAGGGAACGCGCACGACACAGGCGACTGGTACCAATTTCCTCGCAATCCCTCTTAGCCCGAAACCGGATATTCTGTCGAATACGTATGTACACGTATGTTTTATTATTTTTTTATAACCTCACTTTTGTACTTTCCAGCTTGTGGACAAGCCATGATCACAGGTGAGATCACAGGTGTCGCCCTTTCTGCCCAGCCGGTCGCCCCCGTGGTCGAGTGATTACCCTCGAAGACTACTAACGTTGGAGTCAGGGGTTCGAATCTCGGTATGGAGATTTCTTTTTCTGAGACACACCAACTGCCGAGAGCGCTTCATAGCGTGGGTAAGCACAAGTCGACGCGAGTCGACAAGGGAAGAAAGTGCTGAATTCTTGTCGCAATAAAAATTAAGGCGGGTACCGTCGTAGGGGGGAGGGGGAAGAAGAGCCTGCTAAGTGACCCCGGATCTGAGTTACGACCAGGGAGGGAGAAGGAGAAAGAGAAAGTGCAAAGATAATATATGGGATGAGCAAAAACAAACAAACGGATACAACGCTCGCCGACTTTCTGGGAAATTTTGCCAACTCATGCTCTCGCCCTTTCCGCTAGTCAACTTTTCGGCACAAGAAAAAGTCCGTACGTACGTATAATATACCAGGGTATGTGTACGAGTTTTCACTCAGCGGGGGTCGAACAAGCGAAATCGGACTCACTGGTTACGAGGTTAATTGACTAGTCCATCGGGGATGTGGACGCACGCACACATACTGTTGCCCTATCGTTGATGTTCGCGTAGTGTGTGTGCTCTTATACTAAAATTGCTCTTTCTGACAATCGACATCCACCACGCGCAGGCCTGTTGTCCGTGCGTACTCGTGTGTTCAGGTCGTAGAATACATACCTAGTTGTTGTTGTTGTTTGTTGTTCTCACATTAACTCTCATAATCAAGTCCGTAGTCACAGGGCAGGCCCCAGTCGCTCTGGAGTAGAAGAATATCTCAGGAAAAAAAAATGAAACACCCCAAAAGTGGTACGCGTATACTTGTATATCATAGTTGAAGCAAGTCGTACATCGGCCAGAAATATACATAAACGTGAAATCCGAAGTCAGCGTTCGTACGTATCAGGCCCATACTGGGACATACATTTCAAGACTCGCAACTGAAACCCACTACACGCATGCCACCAAGGAAACCAAATAATGTACAAACCCGAGGAAAAAAATAAAGAGTATAAAAAAATAAAGGAAGACAGAAAGAGAAACCAGAAAAAAGAAAAGAAGAGAAACCGAAGCAAGGAGCTATTAATAATACATGAATACGTACAGCGTACCAGGTATGTATGGTAGTATTTTACGTATGATCAATCCAGGAAACTAGTTCCAGTGGCGTTTGTAAATAAACACAAGTATATATTTGAGTTTGCTGGCCTCTACGGCAAGCCCAAGCAAGCTGGCTTAATTACAATATTTAGCACGGCTAGTAGAAGTGGGCTGGCTCTCTAGCGCCGTCAGCAGCTGACATCAGGCGACGATGTACAGCACGACTAATACCCCGCAGCAGGCGGGCTTCTAGCGTCGGTATCTGAGGTGACGTACGCACGACACAACTAGCGCGTACTTCGTCAGCAATCATCCGTCGTCACTGACAGTTGTGACAGCTGTGTGTGCCAGGAAACGTACGTACCAAAAAAAGGTGTTACGTAGAGCAAGCTCACATCTCTCTTTTTGAAACTCGACATGATGATAGAGCAAGACAGCACCACAAGAAGAGAAGAATACGGGGTCTAGGCGAAAGGTCCTGCTGTGCTCTGCCTGCTGCTGCTGCTGCTGCTCTGCTGCTGAAATGTACCTGTAACTGGGAGCTGCTTCGCTGTGGTGTGTGTTATTTTTGTGTTGGTGTTGGTGTTTTCCAGTATACTAGTACATCACAATTGGGGTCCCTCTTTAGTGCTGGCCGCGAGACACGACTGTATGGGCTGCTACTGTATGTATGATACCTGGTAGGATAAATGTTTGTTGTTTACTTTTGTATCATTTGTCAAATTGTTCCCCTCTGCTTCGTTTCGTTTGTGGCTGTCATGACTAGAACACAAACCCAAGCTTCGTTAGTCTTGGCGGGGAAACGAATACATTTTTGCCCCCCGTCGCCGCCGCCGATGCCGCCGCCGATGCCACCGCCGACGTCGCCGGGATCAAACGTTTTTCATATTAAACACTCGTCAAATCTGCTCATCAAGGGCTGAAGTTTCACACGATATACCGGTGGTGGAAGCTCTCGTGTGAATCGGTAATCTGTTACTCCTCCTGCGTGAATACCTTTCGTTTGGCTTGGAGTGTTTTCTGTGTCCCACCAAACAAAAACATTTAGTATTAATCTGCAAAATTTTCGATAGCCAGACACGAGTTTTGGGGGTAAAGCAAGTGCAAAAGTTCAAAGTTCGAAACGAATATGACAAGCCCCCAGGAAAAGGCTGTCATTCGCTCTTCTTCGAAGTCTATTTATAGTACTAATATCAACT
The DNA here is from genome assembly GCA_036873875.1 of Laminaria ephemera. Lineage (NCBI taxonomy): Eukaryota > Phaeophyceae > Laminariales > Laminariaceae > Laminaria > Laminaria ephemera. Next base: position 8,540 of record JAYJMJ010051515.1, on the reverse strand, counting down.
TTAACCCTCCCTTTCGTACCTCTCCCATGTAACGCCAGCCATTGAGGACTCTGAACCGGCGGCGCAGCCTGTCTATCGCCCCTCCTTCTTCTCCTCTGTATGCCACCTACCCATGAAATACCCAGCTGCTTCAAGGATTCCCCCGTACAACTTGCCACCCGTATTTGTTGCAGTATGTAGTGGACCCAGGTGGACCACGTAATCGTTTCCGAATTGAACCCCCCGCCCGCCCCTGCATCTCTACTAGCAGGTGGATACAAAAACAAATGCAGGTCGTTCACTGGCATTGGTGCCCGCTGATGTTCCATGTTCAACAAGTGCCTGGCTTCAACGCACCGGATGTCGTCGCGAACATCACCGGTCTGCCTGGCCGCCTTTTGGGTTGACGCACGAACCCTGCCTGTTGCGATTTATTTGTTTCGATTTATGGGCTCCCCCGACTTATGGGCTACCTTTGGAAATAATCGAACCCCCCTCGCCGGTATGAGCCCCCACCTCCAACATATCACCCCCCCTACAATAAAAATCACCCACCAGAAAATATTCGAAACCCGCTTGAATATTTAACCCCGCCCTGTGCAGATTCGAATCCACCCCTAACCGTGGATCTACTTTGCGTGTCTTTTTTACGGCAGTTTCCACGGCAAGCCGCGGCACCTTCCGCGGCATTCCATGGCGACCCGAGACTTGTCACGGCAATCACCACGAAAATAGCCGCGAGTGTATCCGCGGGTGTCCGCGGGTGTAACCGCGCGGTTAGCCTCAAGGCAATACCCGCGGTAAGAGCAGCGGGTGCAACCGCGGTTAGCCCCACGGCGATGCCCACGGATACTGCCGCGGGTGTCTTCGAGGGTGATTCCGCGGTAAACCAATCGCGGATACACCCGCCGCTGTCTCTGTGTGTGCTGCTGAGGAGCCAACCGCGGTGTCTGCCGCTGATACACCCGCAGCAACCTCCGCGGACATACCCGCGGCAACAACCGCGGTATGCCACACGGCAATATCCGCGGATACAGCCGCGGGTTGCCACGGAAAGTCGCGACATGCCGTGGAACGCCGTGGGCGTCACCGCGGATAGCCGTGGCATGCCGTGGCAACCCACGGCAGCGCCCGTGGCAAACCGTGGCTTTCCCCGGGTACTGCCGCGGCTTGCCGAAAAAATGTCAAATAATGTGCATCCCTCACGAACCCCTAAAACTTACAATTCTATAACCACTGTGGTATCTACTCCGCCGTTCCGTTGGAACGGCTGATGTTGCGTGATGACATGGAACACACCGTAGGATGGTTTATAGACTTGTACTGTGCAAACCGATGGATGGAATGCGACCAGTAGTGCGTTGAAAAATACTTCGCCCGACCAGGGACAGATTACGAATGCGAAAATAGAAATGAGTTTTGTACCTATACATCACGGGTATGAACGATAAGGAGCGCCGATACTTGGGGTCGTGTACCTTAATAATGGCCTTGCCCGAATTATTATTACATACTGAGTACCATCCAGCGTACAACCAGAACTAGATTGATTGGCGCCTTTACCACCCTAACCCACAAAGTATATAGGATAAAGTACCAAATGTATTTACGTCAAATATTGCAGTGTTATTCCATAGTTATGACAAGGAGTTCACGAGGCGATGACTTTCGCTTCCAGCCTACGAACTAGGGGAGTGGTGCTCACAACCCCGAAACCGTAGAAATTGGGAGTAAATTAGGCCGCGCCGGGCTACAGCGTAGCTTACGTTACGGCCGGCTCTGGAGCGACCAAAACCTTCGTTCCGACCACGGCCGCGCAGAGACGAGTCGTACAAGGTGCCCTCTGCGCAGGTATAACGCTGCCTTACAGCGCATACGGCTTGTAGCGACAATTGAGCACGTGAGAGCGTCCATATAGGCACCAAACGGCTGCTGTTGTAAATATTTTTACTACCTACAGAATTTAGGAGGCGACAGTTGTGCTATTGCTGCTACTGCGCGGTGCTGCCCAGTAACGCTTGGCGGAAGATGCAACCGAGCGAATGCTGCCAGTGCCTTGTGACTCTAGCTCGTAAGTACCCCCCATAGACGACGAACAGTCTCGGATAGTCGCTGCAGACTCGGACCGGCAGAGCACACGAAAGAAAGGGTGGTGTTCTTAACAGACTGCTCCCACGCACAAACTGGAAGCGGCGGAATAGCTGCGAGCAGGGTGCTGGTTCTTAGTAACCCAACGCCTTTCGAGAGCGGCGGCGTCCACGGTCCTCCGGTAGATGGCTTGACTCGAATCGTCACCGAGGTCTTGGGTGCACACAATACAACCCCCAGGTAGTGTCCATGTTGTCAGACAAAGCGTAGAAACTAGCAGCAGCATCACCAGCACCACAAGCAGCAGAAGCAGCAGCAGGAGCAGCAGAAGCAGCAGAAGCAGCAGCAGCAGCAGCAACAACAGCAAGCAGCAGCAGCAGCAGCAGCAGCAACGGCAACGGCAAGCAGCAGCAGCAACAGCAGCAGCAACAGCAGCAGCAACAGCAGCAGCAGCACCAGCAGCAGCACCAGCAGCAGCACCAGCAGCAGCAGCAGCAGCAGCCAGCAGCAGCAGCATACCGAGTCGTCAATCGAGCTCGTCAATCAAGGTTGACATCGTTATTTTCAGGGCGGTCCTCGGGCACTATATATTTTGGGGGGGATTTTTCCCGCGGGAATTACGAGTAGCCACGAGAATGCACCGGATTTTTTGTACGGGAACCGTCCTTCACAGGAACCCTTCCCTCGGGAACTATCCGCCACGGGAATGCATGTGATGTTTTTTACCGGAACTGGCCAGCACGGAAGACCTTCCCGTGTGAACCGGCCAACACTGGAATTCTTCCCGCGGGCACTGACCACCAGTGGAATTCACGAGATATTTTCGCCAGAAAAGCGCCCACCACGGAATGTCACCGGACGTTAATGAGCCACCGTGATGTTCGATTTTGTTTTTGTATATGTACTCAAAATTATCACTTTCTTTGCCATCTGTCACTTTTCAGCATGAATGAGCTTCATTGTTGATCACTCACAAACATTCCCAGAGAGCAGATATGATGTATTCGTAAAACTTGCCATCAGAGTAGATATAGATACTTTAAAGTAATCAACATTAATCAGATATATTTATACTTTGAAATAATCAACACCAGGAACCTATGAGTAGTACGAGTAGCACCTGTATGCACGATACTTGAAACCTGGTATGTATGTATGTTCCTTCTTTAGTGAGCATCTTCGTCACGCGTATTAGAACTGATCAACACCGACACCAACGAACAACACCGACACCAACAAAAACTGAGCAAAACAAAACACGTTATTCTTGCGTTGTACCAGATTCCAAATGTTATTTAGCAAGAAACCTATTAATAGGCGATGCGATAGATGCGCCCGGCAACCTATAGAAGCCCTCTTCGGAAGAAAACCCGCCAAACATTCCCCACAAAGCACAGCGCCCGTATCCTCGGAAACAGGGCAACATGGGAAGGATACATATACTGTACCGTATACGACGGCGTACATCACCCAGGGCGTTGTATGTCACACCCCTGGCGTATACCACCCGGGTGATAAATTATTTAATACCACAAAACAACCACCCGATTTATCACCCTGGTACGTGGGGGGTGCCTTATAATCAGTTTGATACCTCCAAGACACCGGCTCCCCCTATGAACTCCCCCATACAGGACGGGCATGCAACAAACTTTCCGCCGGTCGTTGTGGTGCCTTTAAATCTTGCATGTCGGCCCAGACCAACCCAACCCTAGACCTAACCCGAACCCTGTCCCCAACACTTTTGGGGGAGTGGCTTCAGGTCGGCATGGGCAGTCGCGTGACGCCGCATCGCTTTTGTGTGTCGTTCTAAAAAAAAACGGGGTGCCGAAAGGCGAGCCTCGACCAATAAAACAAACGACCAGCAGGAACTTTTGCATGCCCCTTCTGTATTTTCAGTCGAGTCCAGCTTTTGCGTGCCCCACCTGCTTGGAGTGTGGTAGCAAAACTCCTTTGCAACCACTGCTAGCACACCCCCTAGAGGATAAAACCTCGCTGGGTGTTAAGTTTTATCAAATTCAAAAACGACCTCCCACCAGTTGATGACCGGGGTACGTTGTATATCACACCCTGAAGGATACCACACCGACCGGTCTATAGGTATTGTAGAGGCCGAAATGCTATCACCGGGGGTGTGATATACACCGTCGTATGCAGTACATGTAAAACGAAAAATACAAAAATACACCGAAGCCCCAGGAACTGTAGGATGCCGCGCCTCCCCTCAACAAAGGTAGGAAAACGTAATTATTGGCGGAGAGTCATGGAAGAGATACTACTTCTGAGGAACGGCGTCCGCGCTACATTGTCGAAGGGCAAAATAATCATAACATATGATATGTACGTGCCTCGACGTCGGCTGTATAATCTCTACATGGTACGTGATTGAATTGAAAAATGTGCTTGAACAGAGCCAAACACAAACAAAAGATTGAGCAACGACCCGTGCACGCGGGTAACTCGGAAAGATTCCCGCGGGAATCCATTTTACTCGGACATTTTTTATTTACACGTGAATTGGGAAATCGATTTTCCTGCGGGATTCTACGGCACGGAAAACTACGGGAAAACAGACGGGAAACAGACTGGAAAACGGACATTTCCACGGGAATCGTTGGGATGGAAATGGGAAATCGATATGTGTTCGGGAACTGTTTGGGTGGAACCACCGGAACGATATTTGCACATTCACGGGAATTAATCCCAATTCCCGTGAAATCCTGCGGGAATTTTCCCGAGGATTGCCTTGCTTAATAATGATATCCAACAGGAACTTTTATATTGATATATGCAGCAGGAACCTCCAGCCCTATCGATTCTTCGAGTTCTCGTTCGTCGCTCTCTGGGCTTACGCGCGTCCAGGAGGAGTTTGACATTGAGGAGGGTACGGCGAAGACTAGGGTACGGCGAGGGGCGCCGGAGCAGACCGGCGAAGAAAGCGCTCGAAATAATGAAAACTCCTCGAGAAATTCGACGTTGAATATTCCGATAAGTATCCTTACACAAAACAAATGATGAGCCGATCCCTGATCTCTCGGCCCGCCACCAAAAACATGTATGCATGTGGCGGAGCACCCACCAACAAATTGTACAGGGAAAACACCTGTCCTCATCCTTGACAAGGTTGCCAGGAATATCGCGGTTGGACCCCTGCAAATACCTACGATTACCGCGTACGTAACAACGAATGCACAAAGACGATTCTATGAAGCACGTATGCATCCACTCCCGACAGGACGCAGAGTCGAAACCGTGATGCGATCGCTTTGAGCGCATGTTGCGCGTGTTTGACACATCGAAAAACCTGTGTACATTTCCTTATCCTTGACAAGATTGGCAGGAATATCGCGGTTGGACCCCTGCAAATACCCACGACTAGCGCGTACGTGACGATAAATGCACAAAGACCCGGACGAAGCATGTATATACCCACTGCCGACAGGACGCAGGGTCGAAACCGTGGCGCGATCGCTTTGAGAGCATGTTGCGCGTGTTTGACTTCACGAGAAGCCAATATATATTTCCTTATCCTTGACAAGATTGGCAGGAATTTCTCGGCTGGACCCCTGAAAAAACCCACGATTAGCGCGTACGTGACGATAAATGCACAAAGACAACTGTACGAAGCATGTATATACCGACTGCTGACAGGACGCAGGGTCGAAACCGTGGTGCGATCGCTTTGAGCGCATGTTGCGCGTGTTTGACACATCGAGAAACCAATGCATATTTCCATATCCTTGACCAGATTGGCAGGAATATCGCGGTTGGATCCCTGCAAATACCCACAATTTGCGCGTACGTGACGATAAACGCACAAAGACAACTCGACGAAGCATGTATATACCCACTGCCGACAGGACGCACGGTCGAAACCGTGGTGCGATCGCTTTGAGAGCATGTTGCGCGTGTTTGACTTCTCGAGAAACATATACTTCGTATATATATCCTTATCCTTGACAAGATTGGCAGGAATATCGCGGCTGGACCTCCGCAAATACTCACGATTAGCGCGTACGTGACGATAAATGCACAAAGACAACTCGACGAAGCATGTATATACCGACTGCTGACAGGACGCAGGGTCGAAACCGTGGTGCGGTCGCTTTGAGGGCATGTTGCGCTTGTTTGACGCATCGAGAAACCTTCGTATGTTTCCTTATCCTTGACAAGATTGGCAGGAATATCGCGGTTGATCCCCTGCAAATACCCACGAGTAGCGCGTACGTGACGATAAATGCACAAAGACAACGCTACGAAGGACGTTTATACCCACTGCCGACAGGACGCAGAGTCGAAGCCGTGGTGCCGTTGCTTTGAGTGCATGTTGCGCGTGTTTGACAGATCGAGAAACCTACGTATATGTTCTTATCCTTGACAAGATTGGCAGGATTATCGCGGTTGAACCTCCGCAAAAACCCACGATTAGTACGTACGTAACGATAAATGCACAAAGACAACGCTGCGAAGGACATATATACCCACTGCCGATAGGACGCAGGTTCGAAGCCGTGGTGCGATCGCTTTGAGCGCATGTTGCGGTTGTTCGACGTCTTGAGAATCCAATGAATAATTCCTCGTCCTTGACAAGATTGGCAGGGATATCGCGGTTGGACCCCTGCAAATACCCACGCTACGGAGGTTCCATGTCGCTATGGTTGACAGGAAATATGGTCAGAGCAACGCTCCGATTCCTGGGGTGCTGTTACGGGAGTTGAGAGACGTGCCCATTTCTTCCTATCCTTTCGGCGTACGGCAGGACTATCCAATAACGCATATTATTTAGCTGTTGTGCGTGTGCTGGCGGGAAGTGTCATGGGCACCCGCCCCGCGGGCGCTCACATGAGTTCCTGCGATGTACCGAAGTTTTTCACGACATTCCACGCGGGTTCCTTTCCGGAGCACCCCCGGTATACCGTGGTGTCCCGCGGTCACCCGCAAAGCCGCAGCTTGGATGCCGCTGGAACTCGCGGCATCCCACGGTATATCCCGTGCACATTCCAGCGCGCTCGCGCGGGCACCCAACATGGTCGTACGTTTACCACCAACTACCTATCTTAACCCGGCTGAGCGCTAATTAAACCACTACCAGTATACCACTATTTATTAACCAATATAACCCGTTTGGGATTTTAGAGGGAAAAGTTGTCGCCAAAATCTGACGAGTACAGCACTGACCACACGAAGCGACGCGGACTGACAGGTTAGTGGACGGCCATTTCGTATCAGATTCCAATGCAAGTAGCGTGAAACATGCGCGTAGCTTGTACTATCGTGTGCTGCATGCTTACATTTTGATAAAAACCCGCTTCTGATTATTTTTGTCGCTGTACATGGGCCCCAGAAGGGTTGAGCCAATTTGTTATACTTTTCAAATGTGGAGAGAGGCCCGTGCTAATATAGCGCGAAAGAACCCAAGGGCACCCACGAAAACACTCGACGGTGCCCGCGGGCAGTCACGAATGCACTCGTGAAAACACTCATCGGACCTCGCGGGCGCTCACGATTGCACTTGCGGGACCTTGCAAAACACTCGTGGTACATCACGGACACCGAGGACTTCGTGGCGTCACGTTGGACTAGCGGTTATTAAAGTACAGAATAAATGATATTAGGAATATACCCGCCTTGCAGTCTTGCCATGTCCCGACCGCGGGCACCCGCACGGGAGATGTCGTGATGATTACAATGGGATTTCATACGGGGATTCCCATCATTATGGAAAACCCGCGGGATACGGCAGGATTACTTTTGGTAAACAAACGGGCGCCCGTGGTAACAAGCGGAATCGCGCATGACATCCAACGGGGGGTAGCGGGTTCCCATGGGAACCGACTTGGGATGCCGCGTTATCCCGTGGGAGTGACCATGGACGCCCGTGGTAGCCCGCGGGAACCCATGGGGGCGCCCACGGGGGTCCGCCAACAAGCACCATAACGTACATCACCCACGAAAGCCTACGCTTTTTTTCTTGTTATCCTTGGCAAACGCGGTAGTGAAATAGCGGGTGCATACCTCCGCTTTGGTCACCAGTAGGACGGGCGTATTCACAAATATCCAAATACAATATTGCCATGAGCGTACACAAAACACGACGCTTGAACTTCTGCAATGGGTCGTTCATTTCCAAGTAGCGGGAGGTGTCAACACAAACATTTTGAGGTATTCCCCCGTTGACCACAACATTTTCAAACAATACTTTCCAGCAAGAGATAGCAGCCCGAGCTCACGTTTGGTCGAAACCTGGGCGCAGTTCGTGTTTGATATGTTTGTAATGAATGCGGTCGATCGAGCGTGCACAAAAAAATCGTTTTACCTTCTGCCATGGTCGCTTGTTACCATGTCGCGCGTCAGCTGTCAACATAATGTTTTGGAGGTTTTCCCCCTTCAACCCTCCATGTACTTCCCAGCATGAACCAGATGCCATTCGATGCCCATTTTTGGTCGAAGCCTGTAAAATTCCTGTTTTGTAT